>PVKE010010329.1:0-42715 GCA_004027555.1 Craseonycteris thonglongyai | reverse complement strand
TTAGGGCACTGTGTGCTGTCCCTTGAGTTCGGATGTTAAATTGTCCACAGTCTTGTGGGGCTTCCACGCTCCCTAGGTCTCGGCTTCCAGCCCGCCCTCGATCCAGCTCCACTTTGACTGTAGTCCCCCAATCCCCCTTTGTTTTTGCCAGCCCCGGGCCGCGCTCCGAGTCTCTGTCCCCGAACCGCTGCTTCCCTTTCCCTCTCCCGCTCTCCCCGTTTTTCTCTAACCTTTGTGTGTTGTTCTGTGTTGTGTGGTTCTCTTAGTTGAGGTTTCTTCTCAGGGTTTCCCCTGTGGATTCCCCTCTGTTCACAAGGCCCTTCCCAGGCAGTTATCGGCGTTCTCCTCTCATGCCGCCATCTTGGACCTCCCTCTCATATATATTTTCAATTAAAAAAAAGAACAACTTTGTCCTTTAATTGATAATTTATCTTCCTCTACCTGTTAACTAATTTATTCTTTCTTCAGCCATCTCAAATCTATTATTGAGTACCTCTAGACAATTTTTCATTTCATTTCAGTTATTGCATTTTTCAATTCAAGAATTTCCATTAGTTATCTTTTTTCAAATCATTTTTATCTTTTTATTGAGATTTTGTGTTCATTGAGTCTTTCCTTGAATTCTTTAAACATGGTTTCCTTTAGAAATCTGAACATATTTAAGGACCTGCTTTGCAATCCTTCTCTGCCAAGTCCTACATCTGAGGACAGACACTCAGACACAGCTCTGAGTATCTTTTTTACTGTGCATGAATCATGTTTTCTTGTGTCTCTTAACACCTATAATTTTGTGTTGAACAGTGGATACTTTACATTAATGCTCATATATGGTAGCAACTCTGGATTCTGACTTTTTCCCAGAGTGTTGTTGTTGGTATTATTGTTCTGCTGTTTATAATAGTAATTTGTCTGGACTAAGTCTGCACAATCTGTCTCCCATATATGGGATAGATGCCGAGGTCTTCACCCAATTTTTCCTTCTTGTTTTTATTTTAAGCCTGTTTTCCTAGGGGTTATCCTCACGTCTGTAGAGCTTAGTGCTCTGGCAAAGACTGGTCAGAAGTTTTGCCCAAACACCTTGAGCCAGAAAGGCTTCTCCCCTCTGCTTCTGCCTCTGTGTGTGAGCTAAGGAGCAAATTTAAATTTCAGGCTGCTTTCCTGTCTGCTCCATCTTTCACTTTCCACTGGCTTTCTCACAACTCCTAACGTGTGCATGCAGGCTCTGCTGGCCAGAAATGTACGGATGTCACGGGCATGCTCCATCTCTGCTGCTCAAGCACACAGCAACATAAACCTGAGATATACGAAGAGCTATCAAGCCCCTGCAGGAACTCTGATCTCCCAGAATTACCTATTAAGTCCCCAGTTCCACCACTGGTCCACTGCTTGACCCAAAGAGGACTATAAACTCAAGACAGTGGAGCTACTGGCTCTTCATTCACCAGTGGCACAGCCCCTTTAACTGAAAATACTCCAAACGGAATATTCTGGAAGTGGCAGCAAGGCAGTTGGTTTTCATAGTCTGCCCTGCTTATGTTAAAATATCAAAGTGACAGAATTGGGGAGGAGGGAATGGAAGCAACCCTAGTCAAGAATGCCATCAACTCATGCTGTTCCTACCCAAAGTTTACTTGTTTTCATGAACATATGTTTTTCCATTTGTTGTAGGCCTTTGGCCAGTTTTTAGAGAGCTGAAATAGATGTGTTTGACAGACTTTTTCCAGATTTCTAGTTACTTTTAGAGGAGAGATTTGTCAACCTCCTCATTCCATCATGCTGGAAGTCAGTATCTCAACCACTCTTTATATTCTGATGGAATTAGAATTATTAATGCTTTTAAAGAGTAGACCATGCAGGCAACAATATCTCTGTGAAATCGGATTCTCAAAGAAAAAGGTTTGCCTTTGTTTTCTGGGGGGCGGGCTGGGGAAATCAACCAGCAAACATAAGGATGACTAAAGGCACAAGTTGAAGTTACTATTTCCTTAGATTAAGAAATGTCACTCCTTGGAAGTCTGCACCTAGGACCCTGCAACTTGACTCCTTCACAGACATTGGAGATCTGAAAGACTCCACCACAAGGAAGCTAGTTACAACGGATTTCAGTTAAGATCACAGGTTCCACAGCCACTTCTCTGTCTCTTCTTACTTTCCTACCTCTCTATCTCATGTCTCAACCATGGTCAATCAGCTACACAATGAGCATTGTTCTTCTAGACCCTTTTTTGAAGTCCCCCAATCTGGCCATTTGCCGATTTTCCTTTCCTTTCTTTTCTTTTTTTTTTTCTTAAAGATTTATTTTTCTATTGTTTTTGACAGAGATAGAGAGAGACAGAGGCAAAGAGAGACAGAGAGAAGGGGGAGGGCCCAGAGTGGTCTCCATAGTTGTACATGATCAGTTTTTTGACATCATTTCATTCCATGCAGGTCGGCGGGTGGGTTTTGGGGGGGCATTAGGGATGGGAACTGGGCTAGGGGCCTACCAAATGGGAGAGGGAGGCATGCCTCCTCAAGCCAGGGGCTTAACTGGAGGGTGGGAACCAAACTGGGGGCTTCCCACATGGGACGCACACCCCAGTTCAGCATGTATTTCCACATGGGCCAGGGCCCGGATTTGATCCTCGGTCCCCAGGGCTGCAAAGAAAGCACTCAACCCATGGAGCCATCCCAGCCTCCCCACCTATTTTTCTTTCTCTATCACCTCTGATAAGCTGAGACCTCTTGAGCAAGTCACTTGAGTTCTAGACACCCTCACAGTTCCCAGGAAGGATGATAAGAACTGCCCCATGCATCCAGGAGTCCAGTGTATTAGAACTAGAGAAACCTTACAGGTTTTCTTGACAAAACTGCTCAGGTTTAAATGGGAAAATTAAGGCTCAGAGAAGTTGAGGGGCTTACCCAAGTCACTTTTCAGGAGCATCACAAAGAGTATGTCATACTAATAAAATAGATGTAAGGCTTCAGAAATTGTTACCTGAATGAGTGAAGTATCAGTCTCAGGGCCAGTGACTAGAAATCATTTCATGAACATCAAACCTGGTATCACAGAGGCTTTGAGAACTCTGAACACTAAGGCCTCTGAGATCAAGTTTTCCCATCCCTCCCCTGTCTCTTACCTTAGCAAAGAAAATCCAGGCTGCACACTGCCCTGGGGTCATAAGACTTTTTAGCTTCACTGTGCTGAACATGAGAAAGAATCCTAACAAGCCACTGGAAGGAGAAAACATTGTTTGGTTAGTGAGGCTTGTCTTCCTTTAGCCAATTGGTAACTATTTCGTTACAATTGACCAATCAATTTAAAGATATTTTACACCTATCTCATCTGTGTTTCACAGTGATCTATGGATAAAAACATCGAAAAATTTAAAACCCTTTAAGCTCTACTTCTTGTTTTAAAAAGATTTATTTTATTGTTTAAAAGAGGGAGGGAGACAGAGAGATGGTGGTGGCAGGGGTGGGTAGGGGCAGAGCAGTCTCTATAGTTGTACATCATTAGTTTCATTCCACACAGGTGGATGTGAGGCCACACGGGGCAGGAAACCAAACTGAGGAACTCTCACATGGGAGGTGAGAACCTTCATTTCTGAGCCATCCTGGCAGTTACCAGTTGTGCGGCAGGTCAGCATATGGGTTTGCACAGGCCGGGGCTGGGATTTGACCCCAGGAGCTCATGGTTCCAAGGCAAGCACTCAATCTGCTGAGCTATTCCAGCATCCCAAGCTCTACTTCTCTAAGGAGCCATGATGAGAACATTTTACTGGAGGTGGGGAGAAGGTAAAGAAATTTGGGAGGTATCTGGTGAAACCATAAAAGAAAAAAACAAACAAACAAACAGGGGAACAGTATCTTCCGCTCTCTCCTTATGACTTCTGGAGCTTGGTGCTTGCCAAGGTAGAGTTTCAATTTTTTTCAAACAAAACAAACAGCCAGGAAAAGAATTCCAAAGGGAAACGTACCATACGAGGGCAGAGGGACTAGACTGGCCCATGGGTTCAAGGTAAGAACCTGAAGGGGAGGCTGGCTCCATAACAGAAGTCTCTGAAACCAGGCGGACCTACATAGAAGGTGTGCTTGAGGAATGGTGTCTACTCCATGTACAGGACGTGAAAGAGCAACCCCCCCACCACACCATGGGAGCCTGAGGCTGAGGTGGCGCCTAAAGAGCTACTCAGAAGTGTGCATCAGCAAGGACTGACACAGCAGCTGTCGGGGAAACAGCAGTCTGCTCTGGAATCATTTTCTGAAGTGTCACTGTGGCCAAGGCCAAAGCAAAAGGATTCCAAACAGAACGGTCACTCTTCTTGGCCTTTGGAGGCAGGGCAATTTGGGGAAAGGAGTGTGGCAGAGAAACTCCATGATAGAAGCTGACTTCCTGCAAATAAATGCAAGTGGGGTTTTGAGTGTGACTTTTATTTGGAATTGATAACTGAAAAGCAGAGACACAACTGCAGTTGTAAACGCAAACCAGAGAGGGGGGTCTTATGAGCTGTACCACTTGTACCTGCAGGGTTTAGCATGCCACACTGCCATCGGACCTTTATTATAGGCACTAGTGTATGGCTCCAGCTCAGATCATAAGCTCTGAGAGGGCAGGGCCCAAATCCTGGGCTTCTCTATTTTCCCCAATAGAGCCAAGCATGGGGCTTTGGTAAGAGTGGGTATTACATCAATGTTTGACCAGTTTACTTGGAAGCAGGTTAAATTATATAGACATGTGTGCCTTCACTTCATTAGGTTAGATTAGTTTACAGCCACATTCTTGAGGCAGGACCAGAGACAGGCTTTAGGCTTTCCTTCTGTGTTTATCAAACTGCATGGCCTGGATGACCTACAAAGTTCAGATTTGCATCTATAGTCATGGAAGGTCTGGCAGCTATGGATTATGACATTGAATCACTCATACATGGAAGGCAAGGAGGCCCTTGTGTGTGAGCAGCAGGCTGGGAATCACGTGACCTGGATTTCTGTTCTTGGCTGTACACATCAACGCTTGTAACCTTAACCAAATCCTCCCCTTCTCTTTCTTTACTTGCCTCAGGTTCTGTATTATTAAAACAGAAATATGTGTTGTGGTCCTCACCCTACCTTGTGGAAATCAGAACAGAAAGGTTCCCCAACCCCAAGGGAGGCAAGAAGCTTCCTGGCACATGAATTAAATAAAATTCTATGTGAGCAAAACATATTATTTATTTTTCAGCTTAACATTTGTAGGTATAAAACTTTGATTCCCAATCTGGCACATTTGGTAGCTATAAATTGCATGTACCCCAGCCATCCTTTGAATTTCATTAGTGACTCATCTAGGGAGATATCTTCATCTGGAGTGTGTAACTGTTCAAACTTATTACTCAAATAGCCGACTATACTTTGCACTTTTCATATTTTGTCTTCTTTACATAGTTTCATTATCCACAAAATGAAGAAAATGTGAAATAGCCAAGAAATGTTTGTGAGGCATAGTTTTTAAAAATATCAGTGCCTCTACATATTGCCCGTTTTTACCAGTATATACCTATTTTATATTTTTGTACTTGCAGCATTATGATACATAATGAAAGGTATGTTTTCATTTCATCATTTGTTACTAGAAACCACTCCTCATCCTTTTTCAAGTTCTGGTCCTTTAACTTTTGATTTGCATATCTATTTGTTTCTATGGTTATCATTTCAAAATAAAAGCATCACTTAGCATTTGTTTCAAAACACAAAGAGGTGTAGGATTTGCTCCTAGTCTTCGCAAAATGAAAGCATTTATACCAGCAATTTGGGTAAATGGTTTTATATTTGAAATATTTTCTTTTTCTTCCCAATTTCATTTTTCATCTCCTGAATCACAATCATCACTGCTTGATATATTTGATGTAGGTCTTGCACATTTATGAACATTACGTTGGATAGGGCTACCTTCACTTGAATTTGAATCTTCTGTTGACTAGTCAGCCATAAAAATTTGTTGAATATCAGTCTCATTCTTTTCACTCAAATACCCCATTTGACTTTCAGTGTCACTTCCATACAAATTCAAAACAGACATCTTAAAGGGATAATTTCTACAGTTCACACTTTCACACTGAATACATGTAATTATTTCTTGATAACATTTGCATTGTAACTGTACTCACAGCAAAGTAAACCTGTGCACATTTCAGAGACGTCAATGTTTACAATGGCTTAAAAAACACATGAAATGTCCAAGCCACCTTTGTATGTCAAGGGGTTAACAAGCAAATTGAGGCATAGGCTTCTTGACTTTTTCAACAGTTCTCCAAGGGTCTTCAACCCTCATTATGAATGCTCGTGACCAGAGAGACAGTGAAATGCTCCAGGTGCCTGTGTCTGCGAGGTTGATAGTGGAAAGTGAGGCAGCCAGTGCTCCAGGACTCTTCTTGGTGGCCTCCACCCCCTGTGTCCAAGGAGGTGACAACTTCATAGGTGTCTGTCCAATCTCCAATACCTCTTTCTCCTTCAGGCTTTTCCTCTCCTCTCCACCTCTAGCCAGAGGAAGGGCATGATTCCCTCAGCAAAGACTCTACTAGAACTGAGCTCCTCCTGGTTTCTGACCAACATGCTTATGAAAGCATCCATAATTCATTCCCATGACTTGACTTGTACGTCTGTGAATCCTTTCCAAATTACTCACGGATCCCTTATCTTTCTCCTTCCACGTTTAGTCCTTCTGCTCATTACTATGGAGGAAGATCTTAAAAGCAATGGGAGGACCCCAGATGTGAAAGAGCCTGGGCTCTTTGATAATGGGGTGTCCAGGTCATGGTTACTACTGTACCCTCAGGTCTCCATACCCCTTCTGAGCACCCCCAGAACTTTCTGAAGTGACAACTCTTAGTCATAGATACAGTCATGGAGGAGCCAACAAGATGAGATGTAGAAAACCAACACATTCTTAAAAGGGGAGGCTTTATACTGAAGTCATGGGATAAGAATCAATTCATATAAAGACTTACAAATCTTTCAAATTAAAAAAAACAACAACAAAACTTGGGATATGCCTGTGATAACTCACAGGTTGAGAGCTTGCCTCACAATAATGAGGTTTAGGGTTTGATTCCCAGGCCCGACCCGTGTAACCCCATATGCTGGACTGGGGCTAACTGGTAACTGCCAGGATGGCTCGGTGGCAAAGTTCTTGCCTCCCGTGCAGGAGGCCCCAGGTCCAGTTCCTTCCCGCACCTCCCCACAGCCACCTGTGTGGAATGAAACCATGTCACAACTAACGATACACAACTATGGAGACTGCTCTGGGCTCTCCCCACTTTTCTCTCTCTCTCTCCATTTCTCTCATACAATAAAATAAAAACAATTTTAAAAAATCAAAATAAAAAAATACTTGTTTTTCATGTGGAGTTATGAGAAAGTTACAGATTAAAAGGGGACAGAAATGAAGCCAGAATGTCACCCCACAAAGCCAATATCAATAGGCTGAACAATATTGCAATGTTCCAAATAACCAAACACTAGTGACCTCCCCTCCACACTCTGTTTGCCTGTGTTGTCAAATAACCAAACCGAAAGGGAAGCAAGTCCATGGGCATTGGAAAAACACTAACACTCATGCCACACAGCCTTAGGTAATGGTCAAGTGACAAGGCCTGACCACATTGATAGGAACTGGGAAGATGAATTCTGTCAGTGTTCTGAAACATTCCTGAGGATGATAAATAAATCATTCTGAGGATCAAATGCAGAAGCAAATTCTGTAATATTGATCTTTTTTTTTCTTTTCATCCTAACACACTCCCATCAAAAACAGTACCTAGCTACCTATCAGTTTTTTGACTCTGTAAAGAATTACTGCTTCATAAGTTACAATCATATACAGGTGGGAATAGGTCTGACTGTCATGTAGGAATTGCTCATGGTTTGTTGACATTTTATTTACCATCATTAACTAGGCCAGGAATAATACTTAGGGCTTTACAGATCTTATTTAATATATACAACAACCCTACATGGTATTATTTTTCCATTTTACAGATTAGAAAACTAAACTAAGGCTTGGGAAAACTAGGATAACTTGCCAAAAGAACACACAGTTAAGAAGCAATGAGGCTGGAATTCAGCCCAAGTCTGCTCCTTCTACCATATCAGAATTCATGCTTTGAGACTGTCTACTTCTAAGCATAATGAAGTCAAGCAAAGTGGGGATCATGACAGGAAAAGGGAAATCGGATGGTGATGAACTTCTGTGTATCGAATGCTATCCATTGAATTAGTCTCTACATCCCTGAGTACTTCTCAAGTACTTCACCTTGTTGTCCAGGTGTTTCCTAGCCAATGGTTTTCAAAACCTGTTTCCTATGGTCTTGGGGCTCAGTTAAAGTTTTTTTTGGACGTTTCCCTTCAGGAGCAAGTGGGAAGCCAAGGTGGAAATTGAGAGGTTAGGACTATAGACCCAAACCTTCTCTTGAACTGAATCAATTTCATCAGTTTTATATATTTAAGTTCTGTTTAAGAATTGCTTGTGGAGAAAGGAAAAATGGGGGAATCCTAGTTCTTCCACAAGTTTGCAAACCACTGTCCTGAATGAGGAACTTCTACAGGACAGGGGACCCCACAGGTGGCAGGCCAGCCCCGAGCACCTGAGGGTATTCAAAACAACCGGCCCAAGGAGTGCTTCCACGTCTGTACCTGCCACCATGCTGTCACTTATTTGGATACCCAGAAGTAACCCTTGACTTCACTGAAATAAAGACACAGCTGGTAGTCCAGAAACATACACATTAATAGTGAAAGGGTTGGGTCTGTTTGTTTACTTGTTTGTTTTTTAATGAGTTAAGATTACCTGGCACAGCAGCTGCCATGGAATCTGTAGAAATACAGGAACGGGAAGTCCAGAATGCTGAAGAGATCACCTGAGGGGCACAGCAAGGGTGAAACAATGGCCCACACAGCCCACATGCCCCCAGCTGCCCTGGAAATGCAAAACAAGTGTCATTAGCACAGCAGTCTTCTGAGTGTTGAGCTACCCAGCACTGAATTCACACTGCTGTTCCTAGAGTTTCTATATTATTGGCATTTTCTAAATAATAATAACTATAATATGATAATACCCATGTGCTAAAATCTTTATGTACTGTACATTCTCTTTCAATCCTTGTAACAGCTCTGTGAAATTCTGTTATCTCCATTTTAACTAGAGCTCAGAGAAGTTGACAGATTTGCCTGCGATTGCACAAGTCTTGAACTGTGCAGCCACGTGTGAACTGCTGTCACTTCGAACCCCAGGACTTTTCCTCTTCACCAGACAGCCATCCTCACCCAAGGCAGAGTGTGGGACAAAAAGAATCATTTTTTTAAAGATTCTTCTATTCTTTTCTTCCTTGTATCTAAAAAAAGAGTATGAATGCATGCCTCGACATCCTTTTTCATTTTTGTGTTTAATTACTGCACAAACGGCACAGGGGCCAGACCAACCGTGCATACTCATTTTAGTTTAAGGTCCAAACGGTACATTTATTTCTAGTGAAGTAAGTTCATTCTTTTAGTTCCACTTGGTACAAGAGGAAATAATCACACATATTGGCTGCTTCCCTCTCTGGAATTTGAACTTGGTCACAAACAAAAAGTCAGGAGATTAAAAAAGCAGAAAGCCTTCCAAAAATGTCCAGAGAAAAGGAATTATGCATTTCCACAGCAGATAGCTTAATCCTTCCAAATCTGGAATTTCTCAGACACCAAAGGAGCCAGGTCTTCCAGGGCCCCAGCCTTGGTCTGTCTATCAGTGCCGGATGGACTGGAGCAAGGAAGGCTGGATTTTATGAGCATTCATAGTATGTTAGGTGCGTAGTGGAACATATTTGCTTCATCACTACACTTATTAACCAAGTGTTTCAGGACAAAAGACACCATGGCATGCTACACTTCCTCAGAGACCTAAATGATTTCAAATGACTCATCCAGCTAGTACTGGAAAAGAAAGTTCTGAATTCCAATCCTTTGGAAGGTTGTTTTGATTGTTTTTAAATCATGACTACTATTTTGTTTCATTTGTGTATAGGCGTATGTGTACATGTTTACCTAAAAGGAGAGGGACTCATCGAATCTGGTTTTTGTAGCCCAACATGAGGTTAAGAGTTCTTGTCCTCTTTCTGCCACAATTCTACTGAATACCTTTATTGTCTACTTGGGACCTATACTGGCAGAGGGACTTTGTAAACAACATCATCAGGCTCAGAGGTCTAGTGCATGAAGAGCTCTGCCACCTGAAGTCCCCTTTCTCCACAGAAGCAACAGCTGAGGTAACTCTGGGCAACCTGGTCCTAGAGGGCGGCCAGAGCATCCTGGTCAAGTGGTGAAAGGAACATCATAGAAGATTTGCTGTCTGTCTCACTGGCAACTGTTGGTTCTTGGCCTTTCCCCCATTCCCCTCTTGGTTTGAGAGAAACTATAGTGTGCTCAGTGTGATCATGAAGAATGGGGAGAGTAGGAGAAAAATTAAATGCAGGGCCTCGAGACTGCTTGGGTGCTGCCTCCTCTCATCACCCAGTCTTCTATCAAAAACCCTCCAGGGAGGTGAACTAAACTCATGGTGCGTTGGCAAACTTTACAGCCCAGCCCAAGTTGTGGGAGGTCAGGGGAAGGCTAAGTGGAGGGGTCAGAGGTAGACAGGGAGGGAAGAGGATGAAGAAAAAGTCACCACCCTAGAATTGACCAGTTAGATTATAACCCTCACCTAAATCCTGAAAATTGATCCTATAAATTATCAGAATGAGAGAGAGAGAATAGCTTGCTTTTATCATTTATAAAACTTCTACACATTTTTCACATAACACTTAGCTGACTCCATGCCTATATCTCCTTCTAGAACTATCAAGTCCTTGAGAACAGGGACTCTGTCTTATTCATCACTTGTATCCACTGTTTTGGGACCGTCTCTGACATATAATAAGCAATACCAAACTGAGAATATCTGAGAGACCTAAACTCATCTTGCTTTCCCTGGAGAGAATGTTCTAAACACTTTCCAGATGAATATGCCAGCCCTCAATTTCAAATTGACCTCGAATGCTTGCCTTCTAATGCCTTCAGCCTGCCTCCTCTTTTACTAAAGTAGTGCTCTTAAACAGACAGGGTCCATACCAACCTCTAAACAGCAAAGGTTAACGACTGTGCTACCAACAGCCCTGAAGCTATTGTAGTGTGTGGCTGGTGGACCCCCACTACATGAGGACTAGCTCTAGGAACCTAAAAAATGTGTAAAGATTCTCAAAAACATCACTACTGCACCATCTAGTGCAGAATGCACAATTTAAGCAAATTTAGTGGGCCAAAAGTTGTAAACATAGTTTGCGGCATCAACATGCAGCTGATGCAATAAAGTCTGGGTTGAGCTTTCATTCTGTACTCCACAGTTAAAATTCAGCTGGCTCTCTGAGTGAAGGGGTGAACCCCATTTTTTTTAAGATTACAGAGCATGGAATTGCCATAGTAAAAAGTGTGGCACAATCTTACCACATTCAAGACTAATTGATTTTTGAACATGAAGAAATTTCCTCTCATCACATTTTAGCCCTCAGAACTGGCAAGAAAAGAGAAAGTTAGTTTCAAGATGTGATTAGTGCTACTTGCTTTATCTCACACATGAGCAATAGACACACCAAGTGACAAGGTCATTTCTGGGTCAGATTCCTGTGGCTCTCCCAGCTTTTCTGGTGTCTTAAACAGCACAGCATCCAGGCCCCATACAAATATGAAATGCAAAATTTCAACCACAGGAGAAATTTCTCTTCTTTATTACTGCTTAAAACAGACCAAGGGGAAGCAAGGTTCCCAGATTCTTAGAGGCTCTGCATGAACCACGAGGATGAAAGATTAGAGGAGGAGGTAGATTCCATCCACCAAGAAGGATACCCAGCACCAGAAGGGAGAATAGTGGCAGGGCCCGTGCCTAGGACCTACAGAACTACTGATACAACCCCTGCCATTACGTCCCACTGCACCCCAAAGGTTATGACCCAAAGCCACATCATCCGCACCTATAAGAAAGCTTATCTTTCTAGTCACTAATGAGGGAGTGGTCAGGGCAACTTAGTCAAAGGCACTACTGACAGACCAGGATCCACCTATTAGAATAGCTAAAGTAAGACTGATAATACCAATTGTTGGTGATGATGTGGAGCAACTGGAACTCTCATACATTGCGTGGTGGGAGTGTAAAACTGGTACTTTCTTTAAAAGTTAAATAGGGGAAGCTGGGATGGCTCAGAGGCTTAAGCGCTTGCTTTGCAGCTCTGGGGACCAAGGATTGAGTCCCAGCTCTGGCATGTGTGGATCCATGTGCTGAGCTGGAGTGTGCTTCCCATACAGGAGGTCCCCAGCCCAGTTCCCGCCCTGCGCAGCCCCCACCCACCTGTGTGGAACAAAACCATGTTGAAAACTGTACAACTATGGAGACTGCTCTGAGCTATCCCCCTTCTCTCTGTCTCTGTTTCTCTCTGTCTTTGATTCTCTCTGTCTCTGTCAGAAACAATAAAAATAAATAATAAAAAAAAAGTTACATAGACATCTACTCTAAGATCCAAAAATTCTACACATAGGTATTTATCCAAGAGAGAGAAAAACATAAGTCCACAAAGTATCTTGTATAAGAATGTTCACAGAAGCTTTATTCATAATAGCTAAAAACCTGGCAACAGCCCAGGTAAGCATTAACAGGTGAATAAAGAAAAGGTAGTAAGTTCATATAATGACTCAGCAATAAAATGGAATAAGCTAGTGACACACCCACAACCTGGACAAAACTCTGAACACTATGTTGAATGAAAGAACCAGACACAAAAGAATACTTCCTGTGTGTTCCCATTTATATGAGGCTCTAGAATAGACAGAACTTATCTATGGTAACAGGAATCAGATCAGTAGTGGCTTCTGATGATAGGTAAGGAGGGAGTGACTAATAAGGGGTGTGAGGAGACTTTCTGTAGTGACAAAAATGTTCTATATCTTGATAGGGGTGTGAATTACCAGGGTATATACATATGTCAAAATTGGTCAAGGTGTGCATTTAAGATATATGCATTTATATATGTAAATTATTTCAATTTTAAAATGTTTTCAAAGCACTACCAAATAACTAAGATAAAAGTTAAAAAAGAAGTGAGAATAAACCAAGAAGAACAAAGCCCTATTTTAAAATGCCAAAAATTATTAACAGATCCTTCAAAATAAGACTACCACTCCAACTCTTACCAAATCTTAACTAGTACGCGTGTGGGGAATTAGGAAGTCACTCTCCCTGACCCACACTCAGGCCTGGCAGTGAACAGTCTAAGTGGAAAGTGCCATCTGCAAATGGGGAAGAAGAAAATGCTGTTCTATTTTCAAAATAGTCTAGACTATTCATGCAGCCAATAGGAAAGCTAAAATACTGGTAGGAATTGAAGCCGCACAATCACAGCAGTCCTTGAATACTTCTGGAGAAGAAAATTTTTCCTTAGTTGTTTTATTTGCTTAAATATTATAATATTATAATATTATAATTCAATCTATGAACAAATAATACCATGACCCATCAAAGAGTTTAAGGCAATTGACATGAATTCATAAAGCTGGGAAAACTGATCTCCCAGGGGTCTTCTAGATTCTGAGCCTCCATCATAGCTCATACCAAATTCCTACCTTATTATCTATTTGTCCTAGTTATCCACTCTCATAAATATAAACATTTTATTATTCCTGAGTGCTTTCTGTCAATAGCCTGCTGCTTACAGCTGCACAGTTTGTGTATTACACAACTTCAGAGGTGGGGCACTGTTTATACAGACCACAACCATATGTGGTAGCCCTAGAAGTTTCTAAAAGTTAAAGGTGATCAAAACCTGGACTGCCAAGACATGAAAACAACCTACATGTCCATTGATGGATTCATGAATAAAGAAAATATGATATTCAAGCAGAAGCAAAAAGAGGGAAAACTCAAGGAACCAGAACTAAAGGCTGGGGGTTGAGGGGGGGCCTGGCCACAGGTGGAATTAAGAAATCTAGCAAAAAGGTGAGCCATTACTTGTGCTTGATGATCAAGCAATGATGATCCTTAATTCCATTCCTGTTTTAATATCTGGATTCCCTGCCATAACATATGTTGCCACCTATAGGTAGAATGAAGTATTGTCTTGGACTCTGTTGTACATTTAAGAATAAATTTTTATAAAGAAATAATAATAAAGAATATGTGGCATATATACAATGGAATATTATTTAGCATAAAAGAGGAAATCCTGCCATTCTGTGACAACATGAATGGACCTTAAGGGAATTATGGTAAGCAAATTAAGTCAGAGAAAGACAAATACTACATGATCCCATCTATATGTGGAATGTAAAAACAAAACCTGAACTCATAGATCGGAGAAGAGATTAGTGGTTGCCAGGAATGAGAGATGGGAGATGGGATGAAATGGATGAAGTTAGTCAAAAGGTACAAACTTCCAGGCATAAGATAAATAAGTCCTGGGGATATAATGTACAGCATAGTTAACAATACTGTACTGTATAGTTAAAAGTTGCTAAGAGAGTAGATCTCAAATGTTCTTATCATAAAAAAACAAAAGAAAATTGTAACTGTGTGGTGATAGATGTAAACTAAACTTAGTGTGGTGATCATTTCACAATATATACACATATCAAATCATTTATGTCGTATACCTAAAATGAATACAATGGTAACTAACTGTATGTCATTTTTTAAAAGATTGGACGATCTCTTTTCATGTGGATTTAACAAGCAGCTTCCCTACTCTAGTCAAAACTGTTTTATCACTCAACAGTCCTCATCCAAAAAGGCACTCAAGGACTAACCCCACATCTACCAAAGTTTCAAGTCAATGGTGCTTCACTAACAGGAGGTGTAAGGAGAAATAGATACACATGTCTTTAATGCACTTTGACATGCAATTTGTAAAAGTTCTAGGAAAGCAACAAACGTGATCATGGTGACCACACACAGAACACCTTTATAAAAAGAGTGCCTTCCTATTACTTAACATACGTGGTAGTAGATGTGGGACACTCATGTGTTAGTACTGAGCTTGGTGCTGACATAGATGAAAATCACCAGCTTCTTCTGGAAGGCTGCCACCAGTGTGTATGTAACCTCACACCCACCTTCCCTAGGCCTTTGCCAGAGCCCTGTTAGAATTCTACCAGGACCCACATCACTTGACTGGGGAGCATCAGCTTCTTACAGCAAGAAAGGCCAAGGCCGCCTCTGTTATTGACACCAGAGTCACAGCCAGTCTCATCAACCCAGCAAAATCCTTTTCAGAAGCCAACTTTCTAAACTCTTCCAAGATACCATCTCAACTACCTGAAAACTGCAACAAACCACAGATGCAGCCAGGAATCCTTCCAGGAACATGTACCAAACCTCTCTCTGATGAATCGCATAGGTTTTCCATCTCCCTGAGCTACCACCACAGATCTACTACCTTCGGTAATTCACCATATGATATGATCCAAGAGAAGAAATGGGAGGTAAAAGCATCTGACATCCAATGTCCATTCTTTTTTTTAACATAAAATACAATTTGTAAGAAAATGAATTCTTTTTGCAAATATCCTTTTCTGGAACAACTGAACTCCAGGTTCTCAAATACAAGAGGTCTCCTTTGTATCCCCTCTATATAATTAAGTTATAATTCACATACTATAAAATTAACTCGTTTAAAGTATATAATTCAGTGGTTTTTAGTATGTATTCACAGAGTTGTGCAATCATTACCACCATCTAATTCCAGAATGTCCTCATCACCTCCAAAAGAAACCATGGCTTATTTTAAATTATTCTTCTGCCCAGGTCAGTCTATAACTAGCTGCTGCCCACTTTGTAACTAAGTGGTACAAAGGGTAACTAAGTGCTTAAGGTATTCTGACATTGACCTAAAACCTCAGCAATAACTCAAGGTAAGATGTGGAAATGTTGCCCCAAATAAACAATGGCCAGCAGTTACCAGGCTTGGAAACTGGCACACAAAAAAAACTGCCAAACAAGGAGAAACTACTGAAAGAAATTTAGGAACACCATACAAAAATATTCACTCATTTGGGAGACTTTATAATAAAGTGTAAAATCATCGAGACAAAAGTGTTTAAAAAGGAAAATGGCAAAAGGGTTAGGAGACCTAAACTCCAGTATCCCTCTGTTACCTACTTCCTCTGAATCATCTTGGTCAACTCACTTAACTTCTCTGGCTGGGCTGCAAGTTCCTCATTTGTAAAATGTGGTGACACCTAGATAACCACTAAGATTACTTCCAGCTCCAATAATCATGAGTGTACCAATGAACAAGCATAACCTTTTAGTTGAAAGGCAATGATTTCTTAGGTGAATTATTCATCAAATCTACTAGAAATCAGCCAAGAAGTAAATAAGCATGTTAACCAAGGAGAAACAGCAAACAGGTCTTTCCAAAGGCCTTTGACCAAAACACATTTCAAAGGGGGAGGTTACTTAGTGGGTAGGCTCTTCAGTAGATGAAGGAATGACAGGAGGCATGATTGGAGAGGGCACTCAACAGCATACTTCATAGTTGTGAGATAACACCAGCCTATGGAGTGGGCAGGAAATAGCAGATGTGCTTCAGTGTGGACAACATAGAATGAAGCATTAAGAGAAAAGTATTTTGAATTATCCTGTGAGACACGGGTTTGGATATGTCATATACAATCTAGAAATATTACCCAACAGTTCCTTAAGGATACTAGTTCAAATAGTCTGAAGCAGCCGAAAAGACCAATAGAAATCTGTTATTGTTTTGGGCACAGCATGAGAGCCAGAAAGGGCTTTAGGAATAACCCAGTTCACCTTTCTCATTTTGCCAATAAGAGAACTGAGACCCCGAAGGCTTGGGAAATGGTTTATGCATAGCAAACGGTCAATAAACATTAGTTTAAGGAGCATGGCCAATAAGACATGTATTTTCAGCCATACCACACACAGATATTATTGCATTATCTTTGGCATCAACTTCAAAACCTTTCAAAGTAAATAACCACCATGGAATAGAGTTACTGTAGGCAATTTCTGAATCTGAAAAACAACTATAGACTAATTAAGGGAGCAACAGGGTAAAGGTAAGTTTTAAAACTTGACTTCTTTCACTAGGAATTATGAAGATTAGATGATAACATGATTATAAAAATGTATAAAAGGATGTCAGTTAGAAAGAGGGTGAATTTGAACTTTTTCAGCAAATCCTTTAGCACTAGAACTAAAGAGTAATTCTGGACACTGGAAGAAGGAATTAGCAGAGGACAACACAAGCACTGATTTACTCGGCAGCTATGAAACCTGTCTGCATATCTGAGATTGCACCAGAAAAAAAAACACACACAATGAATTCAAGAAGGGATAAGAATAAATCCACGAGCAACAACTCCATAATGGGTTATTAAAAACAGTTTCAAGTATGTGGGCCATTTCTAACCCTTGAGTTTGACATCCTGGAAGGCAACCACATTCTTTTATAAAATGTCCCTTAGCGATATAACCAGGGTCAGAGCACTGCACTGATTGGGCAATGTAAAACAGACAAACAAAACAAACAAACACAATGACGTTTACCTGTGGGATGAGATGCAAATGCCAGGAGCACCACACTATAAAAGAAAAAGCAGAGCAGTGAAGAGAGCTTTCCTGCACTGAGAAAACATCACAATACATGTCCAACCATTCTACTTGGGAAGAGTGAAATTGGCCTAAAAGCAAATTATCTGCACTGAATGGTCTCATGCTACCCAAATCCACCTCTTCAGGGAGTGAGAATCTCTTGAAATGCCTCGGGTTTTGGCAAAAGGGTTGAATCTACCTTGTGACAGACCAAGGATCCATGTCCCACACTGAGGGTCAGCTGTGTGCTGCTAATGAATATCATGCTCACGTAATTTATAAAGAGTATTTGTACGCTAAACAACAAACAGAAATTACATATAGGCTGCACTCTGAACAGGAGATAAGTCTATGTTTGTCACAAAATTAACTGCATAGAAGGTAAGTTAAATGTCCAAGAAGCTAGCCCACAAAATAATCCGTCCCATTCACCATGTACCTGAAAACTACCTGGACTGATTTCCAATAGATGCCTAAAAAAAATGAAGAGGAGCAGAAGGAGTATTCCTCTTCTGTGGCCATATTCATCCTTGGCAGCCTCCCATCTTCCTCTCCAGAGCTTCCCTCATCTCCCAGTGCCCATCAATAGCATCCTCAAGCTTCCCTAAGCCCACCTACTCTACTCTTCCATCACAACGCCATGCCATCCAAACAGATGATCTAGTTAAATGTCAGAAATAAAACGTTTTAGCCATGTTGGGGGGGGGGGGCAATTTTTTTTTAGGTGCTGGATGGCCTACTCTGATTTTTAACCAGGGCTGCACATCAGAATAATCCAACATTCGGGCCTAAATTAGAATCTCTGAGGGTACAATCCAGGCATCAGTTGTTTTATGTTGTTATGGCCCATGGTGGCTCTAATGTGCACCAGGATTGAGAACCGTAGCAACAAATCTTTAGCTGGTGACACTACAGACAGTGTGGAGCAAGACAGTTCTAAACAGGAAAATCACTGTCAACTTATCAGTCCTGCTCTGCTCCTGGGTTATTTCTTGGTACTATTTCTGTTTTTCTCAGGTACTTCCTTTTTTTATGCTTTTTTTTGTTGTTGCTGTTGTTAAATTTATTGGGCTGACATTGATTGATAACAATTACACTGTTTCCAAGTGTACCATTCTACATTGCATTGTCTATACATCGCATTATGTGCTCACCACCCGGAATCAGCTCACTTTCCATCACTGCATATTTGATTCCCCCTCTCTACTCCCCCCACCAGCTCTTCCACTCACTTCCCCACTTACCCTCAGGTAACCACTAAACTATTGACTGTGTCTATGAGTCTTTGCTTCTTTGTTACTTTCAGTTTTATATTCCACCTATGAGTGAGGTCATATGTTTCTTGATTCAGTCTGACTTATTTCACTTAATAAGATGTTCACGCTCTTCCTTTACTCTATCACTAAAGCATAAATTTTCTGATGGCTCTGAAGAACAACGTCATGGAAGGAGGCAGGAGAGGACGGTTCAGATGAAAGGATGGAGAATAGTCATGTGTCTGGCTATTCAGAAACTGTAGGTTTGTATGACAGGCTTAACATGTAGCTATAAGAACCACACACACTACAAATGAGATTAGAGACTTTCTGTCCTTTGCTTGCCACCTCTTCTTTCTTTGGAAAACACATACTCCATTATTTTATTTCACTGGATACCCTTTTGGTTGTAACCTCAACAGTGGAAGTTCTTGCATCTATGGCAGGATATGAGGGGTGTGTTTCCATCTGAAAATATCTCCCAGGGCTTGCCATAATACCCACAATCCCATCATTGGAATCACCCCAAAGAATGACCCTGAAATAAAATATTAGGAAGTAAAAATAAGAAATAAGTAAATAAAAGAGCTGGGTTCTAATCCCTGTTTGAATTTTTCAAATATAGTATTGCACCACTCCTAATTTGTATGCTGTGACCTCCTGGTGGGGGGGAGGGGGCCAGGGTAAGAACCATATTTAATTCATCTTTGCCTAGCAAGGCCAGACATATAGCAGGTGCTCATATATTTTCTGAATTGCAATTAATCACCTCTAGGTGCATTTATGGTAGGAATATGTTTGAAGAAAAATATAACTTGATGCCCCTGATAGTTCTAAGGTTACATATTACATGTAAACTCTAATGAAGATATTGTACTAATATAAAAAGCATATCATGCCAGATAAATAGCAGATCTTTTAAATTCATTCATTCAACAAATATTTATTGAGTGCCTAATAAGTGCCAGGTACTGTTCTAATTTGGGAATATAGCAATGAACAAAATAGAAAAATATTCCTATGCCCATGGGAAACAAGATGGGGAAAAATGGGAAAGATATAATCTCTACAGGCTAAAAAGCAATACATTTTTTTTCTGTTTCACAGGTCATAACCTAATCAGAACACCTATTTCACTTTGACACATACACACAAAATTTCACGTGCAAGACAAGAAGATGGGATATGAACAGAGAAAATTACGGTAATTTTCTATTTAATAGATGAGGAGAGCCTAAGGTCTACTTATAATAAAAAAATTTCTCTTTGGTCATTTTTTCATCCTTTCCCTCTGTCTTCAGCCTTAAGCCTCTTCCTCTATGAGAAACAGAGAGCAAATACCTCCTCAAGAAAATAGCAACAGAGATGCTGGGATAGCTCAGCAGTAGAGTGTTTGTCTTGCAATCGTGAGGTCTGGGCTTTGATTCCCAGGCCCTGGCCCATGCAAACCCATATGCTGAACTGGGCTCTCTCCGATTTTCTCTCTCTCTCTCTCTTTTTCAAACAATAAAATAAATCTTAAAAACAAACAAAACAAATGAACAGTCTTGCCCCTTAGACCAGATAAGAGGGGCCTCTGTCTGGCCCCAGCTTCAGAAGGCTGTGCCTCTCCCATGGGATATGGAGCCTGTAAGGCTAAGGGGGCAATTTCCCCCCCAGAACCCACCACCTCCCTTCTTTCTTGGGTCCTGGAATTCCCTACTCAAGTGGTTTGGAGCTTGATACCAGGTCTTTCTTGGGTGTGTCTCCCAACCCATTTCTAGACCCAAAGGTGTCTGAAAAAAGGTTTTTAGTGGGAGGGATGAGGAAGGAGGGTGGACATGCAGGATGAGGTGTCTACACACAAGTGTGTGAGGTCCTTAGGGTACAGGATGGAGCCTGGGGTGAAAAGAAAAGGGGCACATTAGGAACCAGCAGCCAGAGACTGGATGTCACCATGCTGCCACATTCTGACATGAAATCCCAAAGACTGCAAGAATTCTAAATTTTAATCAGAACTTCCAGATTATTTTGAAGGCAGTATATTTATTCAGGTAGGATGAAGGTTGATGCTTGATTTATACCATTTAAATATGGTATATTTGTACCCTTGCCCCAAGCCAAGCAAATAACAGGGGCTGGACCACTAATAGGGATAGCTGGAGAGCATTCTTGGATCACAGTGGTCTTAGACTGTGTATTGCAGGATCTAATTGAGAATAGGGTGAGGTTTGATGTTGGGAACCCAAGTTTGCCTAAGACAGCAACAATCAGTAGAGAGTACCAAGGTTGGAGAGGCGCCTCTCAGCATTTGGTCACACTGATTTCTGGAGGAAGTTACTTGGCCCGAAAATGTTCAACATGAGCTGTATTTTCCATTTGCAGATAAAGCTCATAAATATCTTAGTACTTATTAAAACACTTTTTGAAAGCAAGATTCACCCTTAGCATGGCCATGAGCCTCTTTCATGCTCAGCTGAAGACAATCATTACTTCACTGTGCCCACACCCACCAGCTGCCTTTTCAAGAGACTCTTATGACATTGGACCCTTTAGGCACTTCTTTTTCTCCACAGAACTCATAGCCAACTGGAGCAGCAGCAGAATACGGGGGTGGAAAGGGGAGCCTCTATGACCCTAAGCTAGTTCTCCTGTCCATGTCCCCTCCCTGCCACCGTCCCAGCCTCCAGCTCCTTCACCCTGTGAGGATGTCCATGGCTGGTGAGCCTGGTGCTACAAAGGCTTCCTGGCCGAGGCCACTGCTGAGCCCTTGGCTAAAGCCATGATCCTCTTTCCAAGACTTTTTTTCAGTACAAGTGAGGAAGATGTGTGAATCAGAAAGGGCCGCCACTGCGTTTCCCATGGGCACTGGACACTGAGGACAGCAGTGTGCAGAGCTGAGAGCTCAGGTCTGCAGGGCAGCTGTGCTTGCTGGCACCGGCCCCAGCTCTGCCTGCCAGGGCCACAGAAGGATTTGGTCTGTTCATTTTTTTTTTTTTTTAAGATTTATTTTTATTGTTTTTGACAGAGAGAGAGATACAGAGACAGAGAGAAGTGGGGAGGGCCCAGAACAGTCTCCATAGTTGCACATCATTGGTTTTTCCACATAGTTTCATTCCATAGGTGGGTGGGGCTGCACAGGGCAGGAACTGGGCCAGGGTCTCCCCCCCACCCGGTGAGAGCTGAACTGGGGGCACTCGCCAGCTCAGCATATGGGTCCGCATGGGCAGGGGCTGGGATTCGATCCTCAGTCCCCGAGGCTGCAAAGTGAGCGCCTAAGCCACTGAGCCATCCTGGCTTCCCCGTCTGTTCATTTTTTGAGAGAGCCATGTGGTTGATGGTCCTCAACTTTGGAATATACTTCTGTCTTCCTTCCTTCCTTCCTCCCTCCCTCCCTCCTTCCCTTCCTTCTTCCTTCCTTCCTTTTTATTGTTTTTTGTGAGAAGGAAAGAGAGGAAGAGGGAAAGGGAGTGGGAGAGGGAGAGGAGAGAGAGAAGGGGGAGGGCCCAGAGAAGTCTCCATAGTTGTACATCATTAGTTGTGACATAGTTTCATTCCACACAGGTGGACATGAAACTGCGCTGGGTGGGAACCAAACCAGGGGCCTCCCGCATGGGTGGTGGGAACCATCGCCGCTCTGCCATCCCGGTGGTTGCCTGTTGTGCTGCAGTGCGGCGCATGAGATTGCATGTGCTGGGGCCAGGAATCAAACTCCGTATCTCATGAGTGCGAAGCAAGTGCTCAACTGCTGAACTAGCCTGGCATCCCCAGGACTGCTGTTTGGTTTCCCCAACTGTTAGATACCTCACAAATTATTTAGCTTGCCTTCCTGGCAGGCATATCGGCTCAAAACTCCCTAATCAAAATATTATTGGAAAATAAAAATCCATTATCGCTAGTAGGGTATGTGAATGTAAATTATCTTTGAAAATGTAAATTATATTTTACCTGAATATGTAGTTTAAGTACTGCTGGTCAATGTCACTAAGGAATGAGAGGAAAAGTGACAAAACATAAAATAGAACTGTTTTACATACAAAAATAGTCATTATATTAATATATTATATCTATGTATGTTATTGCATTTATTGTCAATAGTATGAAAAGTATAATCAAAACTAGTTCCTGGCTCATTTTTAACCCATGTCCTGGTTGCCCCTAGAATACTTCCCAGCATCACTTGCAGCTGCAGCGTTTACCCTGCGATAACTTGCAGATTACAGTTCTAACCTTACCCCAAAGTTTGCTATGAAATATCTCACTTTTATTATGATTTCTGTATCACTCTAGTATACTGATAGTCTTTGGAAATGAATAACATCATTCTATTTATAGGATTCTGTTTTTCAGTAGTGGTATTTCCATTTATAAAATACAGTAATTCTCGATCACTGCAAATGTCAAATCCTAGAAAATGTAGCATTCCTATGTGTGAAAAATTATTAAATACTGATTACCCTATACATTAGGATTTCTGTTACATTAGGATTAGAGACAAGTTCTGTTTAGAAATAACATCAAAGACAGTTTTTATTATTTTATTTTCACATTGTAAGCCAGACAGATTTGTTTCAGCCTCAAAGAACATGTTTATGTAAAATTAAATGAATGTGGCAGCAAGCTGCACTTTTTTTTCTAAATCGAAAATAGGTTAAAAGTATTTCCTAGTTTAGTATTATAGACACATTTCACTTGTGGACGACTATTTCTTGTGTGTTAATTTGCCACTTTAAAGGAATGCTGTCTATTTCAGGCCACTGGACTATCTTGTAGGGTTATCATATTTGACAAATAAAAATACAGAATGCCCAAATAAATCTGAATTTCTGATAAAAAATAATATTTTAATATAAGTATGCTCCAACTATAGTATGGGGCATACGCTAAAAAAAAATTATTTATCACTTCACTGAAATTCAAATTCAACTGGGCATCCTGTATCTTATCGGGCAACTCTACTGGCTTTTTGATGCATAAACACTTTATTATAAGAACAAAAGGTACTCTAGGGATCCTAAGTCACACATCCTCAGAGGATTCATTCTCCTGAGAGTCGTTCCCTTCAGACTTTTTCTCTTTAGAACTTTAGGTAGCCCAAAACCCAGAAGCCAGCTGGCTAATGGTGATGTTGTACCTCCAGCCCAACCAGGCCTGAATTCTCTTTTTCATTTATATTCATCAAGGCTGGTCCATTGACTGTCCTCAACAAAGGCCTCATTTTACCAGAGAACTGGTACTGCCTTGGGAGACTTCTGGGTCTCAACCTAATAAAGTTAGGAAGGAGCTGGGGAAACCAGAAAAAAAAAAGTTATACCCCTGAGCTAGAGGAAGTAAACTGGGATCCAAAGCAGCTTGGTCACACAATTTTTATAAAAATGTCACTTAAATGGCTGCCCCTGCAGTAAGAGGACAGAGATTTCCCTGCTCTTTACACACTGCTGCTGGCTGGCATGGTTCAGGTCAGGGGGCCCAGCCTGGAAGGTCTCAACAGCAAGACCAAGGGTTCCCGGGCAGGGCCTGCTGCCCTCACCACAGCCCAGGTATGCAGGGTCCCTGGCTGAACAGAAGCATCTCACGATACCTAGATCTCACCCCTTTCCTTAACCAAACAACCACACACCAAATTTTAAAAGTTTACCTTAATGAACTGGGTTTCTGAAGTATCCTATATGCCCCTGAAAATGAAGCCACATGTGTTAGTAGAACAAGGCATTCTGCTTAAGGGGCCACCTACACTTCCAGGGAAGCACAAAGTCCACATGGAGAAGGACCCTCTTCCGATGAAAACTGAAGAATCCACCATGACAATGCTGGTAAGTGCAGAGAGTGATGGGCAGGAAGGTTTGTGATCAACAGAAGCACACGTTAACAGGAAGCTTTGCGTAGTGAGCAGGAGAAAGAGAAACACCACTGGATTTCTGAACAATGTGCAACAAAGTCAGGGCACTGCTTTTTCTTCCCCCTAAGACTACAGACAAGAAACACTGAGTGTATGGTTTGTCAGATGGTCCTTCCATTTCACTTCTTCTTCTTTTTTTTTTTTTTTTTTGTATACTGATGACAGTGTCTTTGACACAAACTTTTGGATCTTTTCCCACAATTTTTAGAAAAAAACAACCAGTATTCTACAAGTAACTTGAGCAAGCAGAGCCAGAGCCATGGTGAGTTAATTAATGTTTGTCACGAAAAAGAGGAGATATATTGAAAATGGAAACATTTGAGGAAAACGCCAAACCAAGAAAATCAAACCATAAACCACCCATTTAATTTTAACCTTCACAGATTATATTCAATCTTCTTATCCAGCATTATCCAAAAGTAGATAGACAATAAGGTCTAAACAGTAAGCCTCAATAATTTAAGTAAGCATTCTTTTAAAACTTACCAATGCAGAATAAGTGAATTACAGCCCAGAAATATCCATCTGGATCAAACTGTAACAGAGGATTTTTTTTTAAAATGGCTACAGGCACAGACAAAACCAGCATGGCAATCAGAAACCCTAAATGGCAATGCCCAGTGCCAAGCCAGGGTGCCAAGGCAGGACCTTTGGGGCCTTGGGTCAGTCCCCCCTCATTTCTTACTCAGTTGCCTACGACATCTTCCTAACATGCTCTCTGCCTCCAGCACCCCTTTCTCCATTCCCCACACTGCCCTCACACTGGTTCTCTAAAAGGCTAATCTGATGGTGTCACCTATTGCTTAAAATCATTTCATAGTCCCACAGTGACTTCAGGATGAAATCTAAACTCTTGACACCCAATGATCTCTACGACAAGCCCCTGTACACCCCTCCAGTAACATCTGTTGCCCCCTCTCCATAGCAAGAGAACTTGCACTTGCCCAAGCACAGATGGGTCCCCTCACCAGCCCAGTGCCTCACCTTCCCTGCCTTGTCTGTCTCCATACCTCCACCCCCAATTGACTGTCAATTCCAGGAAGGCAGATTAATGCAGGAACACACACATGCATAGTAGGTGCTCAATAAAGTTAAATCTCAGAATACGTAGGATACCTCCAGGACTATTCCTACTTCCTGAGTCTCACCCTGAGTCTTCGCAGGTGCCTCACAGCATCCCATACCTCCCAAGACAGAGCCCTGGCCCCCCTTGTTACAATTCTCTGTTTATCGTCTGTTCTCCTCCCCTTTGCTCTGACTAGACTCCGACTTCTGTCTGGACAAGGACAATTCTTCTTTGTGCACCCAGAGCCTGGCTTAGAGCCTAACACTTAATGAGAACTTAATAAATGCTAGGGAAGAAAAGAAAGAAAAAGACTCAGCCATGAGATGACTATTGGGGGTGGGGGTGGGTCCTCAGTACTTAATGAAGAAAAACAGGATAACAAAGTAAAAAAATCACTTTGCAGATGAGAGTTAAAAAGTCAACTGTGGCTCAATGTGCGAGGCTGGGGCAACTTGGGCACTGGCTTCCAGGTTATCCAAGCACATGCATAGGACAGGCTACACACTGCCACAGTCTTGGGCCGAAGGCAAAGGACTGAGGAACAGCGTTGGCCTGTTTAAAAGGCACCCAGCCTGAAAACTTTAAATGCCTTTGAATAGGCCAGGGTTATTCTGATTCTAAAAGGAAGGACTAGGAAATTCTGTTCATAAATGCAGGCTTCAGAAAGTAAAAGATACTTAGAAGGCAAAATGCATTTACCCAATCTTACCTGGGAGTCGTTGAAGGGAAGGCACCCTGCAGCAGCCAGGAGGAAGAGGGCACTTGAAGAGGAAAATAAAACACCCAGCTTCACTTTTCAACATCAAAGAGTTTCCCAGAGAATACAGAGGTTGAAATACATTGTGGCAGCTTGGATGAGGCAAAGATCCTGTGAGACCAAGCCGTTTCCCTGTTCACCCTCTGAGAACCCACTTCCTATCTAGTGTTCAATTATGAGCTCCACTGAAAACCAGGGAGTTTCTTCTTTGGGGCTCAGCTGGTGACTTTTCCAGAAACAAGCATTTGCAGGTCACGTGCAAAACCATGGCATGCTCACTTGAGAAAAACAGTATGCCTGTTTATTATTGCCATAATAAAAGGAGATTTTTTAAATCAGATCCCCCAAATACAGTAATGGAAAATTGGGCCATCAGACTACAATTTTGCCACTTATGAAAAAGAAGACACCATAGGAAGCACACTGAACTATTTTGTGCACCAACTTAACCAGATGATCAAACTTAATGTCTTTGGTAAAGAGACACATTTGCCTCATGTGCCTCCTGATACGAGGTACTGAGAAGGGCAGTGCCACTCAAGTGGGGTTCCTTGCAACCACGCAGAACCTGAACAAAATCATGAGGAAACTCTGAGACAAACACAAATTTAGGGAGAGTCTTCAAAACTGTGAAGACAACTGAAGGCAGACGAACTGTTCCAGATTAAAGAATACAGAAGAGACATGACATCTTTTGGGGAAAGAATTACTTTAAAAGGCAATTTTGGGATAACTGGTCAAACTTGAACATGGACTCAATATGAGATAATACTATTGTATAAGACATTGATTTTCTAAATTTAACAATTGCACTGTTTATACCAGAAGTTCTTATTTTTAGGAGATATATTTTAAAGTATTTAGGGACAGGGTCCTGATCTCTGCAACTTATTCTCAAATAGTCAAGAAAAAAATAAGAATAATTTATATATATATATATATATATATATACACACACACATATTCTTATTTATTTTGTGATATATATATATATAATAGAGAGAGACAGAGACAGAGAGAGACAGAAACAGAGAAATGCAAAATTGTTATCAAGGGGTGAATCTACGTAAAAGTTATGTGGGAGTTCCTTGTAACATTCTTGCAACTTCTCTGTAGATTTAAACCTTTTTCCTAAATAAAAAGTTTTATTAGAAAAATCTCTTATATATACTGAAATATTTACAGAGGAAGTGCTATGGTAGCTGGGTTTGCTGAAGTGAGGCACAGGGTGTAGGAATAATTTGAAAACAGTTAAAGATGGGTGGTGGGTAAATGGGGCATCATACTATTCTGTCTACGTTTATATATGTTTAGAAATGTCTAACAAAATGTTTTGTTTTTTTTTCAGTTCTTACTCAAAAAAGTGACATTGTCAATCACAGATATTTTCAGAAAGCTACCCTCATTCATTAGAAAGTCAATTTAGAGTTATCTTTTGGGTCCATAACCACTGATTTTTAGTTTCTCTCTTCTGGGTTTCATTTCCCAAAAGATTTGCCCTTTAGCTTTCCCCATTCTCTTGTCCTAAAAGAAGGCATCAGAACTCAAATTACTATACACTCTCTCCCCCTCTTTTCACTTTACAATGCAACAGAATATGTAGTGTTGGGGCCCTTTATTACTGACCATCCCATTAGCCAGCAAGTAGCAAAGGATCAAAGGCATGAACAGAAGCAGTGAATAAAGCATTTTCTTTCTCAGAGGACTTTGTCGTATGATAACTCACACCAATATATATTCTATGTACATGAAGAATTCTACATTTCATATGAATATATATATATGTAATACACAACAACCTGATATTTATAACCTAAGTACACTGACAAGTGTAATGTTAATCAATTCTGTCCACAACCCTACACACCGACAGTCCTCACTGCTGTCACCACATGTAGCTGTGGTCTCAACAGACCAGCATGGCTGGCTTGGCTGAGGCGACTGGTACAGAGGAATCCTCAGAGCTCAGACCTCACAGCCTTGGGGAAGTTGAGACAATGTGAGACATCTTGAGGCACAGGAAGTTTCTCCTCTTCAGCCCACCAACATTTTTTTCTCCAGCCTCACCAAGTTTCAAGGCACACACACAAATGGAAGACTTCAAGGCATCCGATTGCTGATGGACTCAAAAGCTAAGGGTGGGTGAGTAGTGGGAAATGTTAGGAAGGTTTTCTGAGACTGTACAGAAATAAGCAGGTTTTAGGTGAAAGAGAGGAGAATCGAGTGGGTTTGGTGACTACCTATAGTAGAAGGCTTTGTAGCAGGGGCATCCAACCTTCTGAATTCCCTGGGCCACAATGGAAGAAGAATTGTCTTGGGCCACATATAAAATACACTAACAATAGCTAATGAGCTAAAAAATGTATCCCAAATACATCTCATAATGTTTGGAAAGTTTACAAATTTGTGTTTGGCCACATTCAAAGCCATCCTGGGCCACAAGCAAGCTTGTCCAACCTGTGACCCACAGGCTACATGAGGCCTACGATGGCTTTGAATGCTGCCCAACATAAATTCATAAACATTCTTAAAACATTGAGGTTTTTTGTGACCTTTTTTTTTTTTTTTCTCATCAGTTATTGTTAATGTTGTTGCATTTTATTTGTGGCCCAAGACAATTCTTTAAATGTGGGCTAGGGAAGCCAAATGGTTGGACACCCTGAATAGCATATAGGACACTTTTCCATCCATAGACAATGAGTGTTAGAGATCCCAACAGACAACCCCTTGGGGTTGAGGGGAGATGGGAGACAGCAGGTGTGAGACAGTCCTGGTTTCTGGCCAAACTTGGCCTTGAGCAATACCTGATTGCATCAGGTATTAGAGGGCTTCAGTGCCACTGTTTAAAGATTTATTTTTTTATTGTTTTGACAGAGAGAGAGAGATACAGAGACAGAGAGAAGGGGGAAGGCCCAGAACAGTCTCCATAGTTGCACATCATTGGTTTTTCCACATAGTTTCATTCCACAGGTGGGTGTGGGGCTGCAAAGAGCAGGAACTGGGCCGAGGTCTCACCCTGGTGAGAACCGAACTGGGGGCACTCCCCAGTTCAGCATATGGGTCCACACAGGCCGAGGCTGGGATGTGATCCTCGGTCCCCGGGGCTGCAAAGTGAGCGCTCAACCCACTGAGCCATCCCGGCTTTCCCAGTGCCACTGTTTAATATCTGCTAATCTTTTAAACAAGAGGATGAGTTGATGGTTCTTTTTTTCTCCCCTCCACCCCCACCCCCAAGTAGCAGCCTGTGATAAAGATAAACAACAAGATTGGATAAAAAACCTAGAAATATTTGATACAAAAAGTCCTAAATCCGCATTTCAAAGCTTCTCTGTTGGTTTTCTCTCTACAGGCCTGAGCTTTGTAACTCCTGTAGAGGTGGGCAGCAGTCAGAGAACAGGGCACCCGGATTGGAATCAGCACACCTTGCACAGAGACCTGACTGAGAGTTCAGCCAAGGAGACAGAGGCACAGAGAGTGATGACACCTGCCTATGTCACTCTGCTGTGGCCCAGGACCATAACTAAGGCCCTTGGACTCAGGCTATTGTTTTCCACCATGGGAATTCTTAAAAACCCAATAAACTACAAACATTATCTTAAAAATAGTAAACCATTCCATGTTTTCCATTTCATTCTCCATCAGTATTGCACAACTCTTAGTAAAGTTTTCAGCATCAACAACTGAAATGTATCACGAGTTGTTTTGCCTCAGGAAAAGATAGTTCAGAAAAACAGAGACAGTAAATTTTAGAATAAGACACAAAACTAGGCTGAGTGTTGACAATAAATTCCTCTGTCAACTTTCAAGTATGAATATTAAACAAATAGTTTATCATCAAAGTTAAAAATAAGGTTAAATCTTGTGTTTTAGAGGTTTGTATGCTGACTTACCTACAGATCTTTGCAGGAGAAGTTTTCTGTATGATAAAAAGAGAGAGACTTATAATTAGTCATTAAAAGCTTTTTTTTCTTAGAAAATATTTCAATCAAGAGGAAAAAAAAAATTATAAGTAAGTTTCCTGGGGGCTGCACTTTAGTATTTCTTGAGTTTTTTTCTGCTTGGACCAAATGAAGAGTGACTCAGGTTCGGATTGAGTCATCTCGGCAAAGCACCCGATGTGCAGTTTTACCACTCTCACCATTAGAATTATGTTTACTCATGTAAAAAAAATTGATGCCAGAGTCAAGCCTTCTGTATCTTATACACTATGGAAGAGAGAGGACAGAGGACAGTGGACACAGAGAGAGGTAACCTGTGCAAGAAAAGAACTTCAGCTTGTGTTTCTATTTCAGTCTGTCTCTTTAAATTTTCTTTTCATTAGTCCAGCTCTGGCTCTCGGTGGTGCTGTAAATTCTCTGGCATGATGTGTAAATTAAGAAACAGAGAAAAGGAAAAGGGACATTTGACTCCACCCCTCCAGAGAAGAAAGACAAGGCAAAACGGGGAAATCTAAACTTGGCACCTAGAAGTCCCTAAAATGAAGAAATTCTAATGTAGACCACCTTGATCACCTGTTTTTCATTGGTTACGGGTTTAACATTGGTTAAGGGAATACGTCCTGTGTACTCAGGACACACTTTTAATGAGGAAAAGCATAAACTGCTCTGTATTTGATAGGGGAAATGGTCAGGTAGGATAACAGATTAATTCCAAACATTTCAGAAGGATTATATTGTTAATTGAAGACAAACTATAATTTCTGAACATTTCAGAAGGATTGTATTGTTAATTGAAGACAAACTATAATTTTTTTACTCCAGTTCACATAAAGTGTGAAGTATGACCATATTGTTTAAAAGGGAAGCGCTGAAAGAGAAACGTGTGGTTTGCTATGAAGGCAATCTTATGGTTTCACACATTACTAAATAATCCAGGATGAACTGTGTTAATGAACAGATTCTGTTTGTGTACAAAACAGTGCCTGGCATCTTTAGACTCTTCAACCTCTTATCTTTGTGGCCCTGCCTCAGTGGAGTCCAGCAGCAATGCCAACCTGGACTCTGCTGCCCCCTGCTGGGGACGCTTATCCATTCAGTAGAGAAAGGATGACACTCAAAAGTGAACTGGCTCACTTGGGTAATTGCCCCATTTCAACAGTTTGGTGGAAGAATAGGAACAAAGACAAAAGAGATACCCCAGGAGTAACATGTTCACTCAGCAACTGTTTGAGGGCTTCCATAATGAGTCAGCACACCAATCCAGTGCCTTAAAGAGTTCACCCATTCTGCAGAGGCCAGCAGGCCACGGGTATATGAGCTCAAGAGAGAGGTCTGGGCTGGAGATGGGGACTCAGGAGTCACCAGTGAAGGGAAGGTGGCTGGTGCCATGCGTGTGGATGAGGTTGTCCAGAAAGCATGTGGAGTGGGAACAAAAGGCTCCTGAGACAGAACCCTAAGGACAGATAAAGGAAAAAAGAAGAGAAGGATGGGCGGCATTTAAGGAAGAGCCAGAGACTCAGGAAGAGACCAGCAGGGAGGGGACAATGAAGGTCAAAGGGCCTAAGAGAGTCAAGAGAAGGGAGTGGGGGTGATTAATGCTGTAAAAGGCCAATGAAGTCACATAAATGAAGCCATCAGTGACTTCAGCCAGAGCAATTTCAGGGTAATGGTAAAGAAGAAGCGGGAGCCAGCGGAAGGAGAGGGGAGCACAGAATATGGACAGCACGGAGGCCAATCTCTCTCGGGCACTGAGGTGAGGAAGGGCAAGGATGAGACGAGGTGGAGGTGGAGTGGATGCAGGGGCAAAGCAGCATGCTGGCTTTCCTGGTGAGTTTTGGTTTTATAAACACAGCCTTCCAGAGCTGGGCTGATGTAAATGGGTCTCCCAGGGCCTGTTCCACCTATGGTGGACTGAGAGCTGAGCATGTTTATGGGCCAAGGGAAATAAGCCAACAGAGAAGGAGAGGTTAAACTACCTGCAAAAGAGGAGGGTAACCCATGGAGCTGAGCTACCTCTGAGTAGCAGGCAGGGATGGCAGAGGGCACAGAGGTGTGCAAAATGGCCTTGGCAGGGAGAAGGGCACCTTGCTCTTCTGCATATCTGCAAGAAGTGTGCTGCTCAAATGGCCAAGCAGCCTCTCTCTGATTTGAAAGTTCCAAATTTTTGATATGAAACCACTTCAAATGTGTGTTAGAGAAAAGGAACATCTGATAGATGCATCACATTAAAACTACCAACAACATTAATAAATACAACTAACAAGTACAGAGAGCACCTACTATGTGCCAGGAGCTGCTGGAAGCACTTAACATGTGGGCTGCATTACATCCCCCCAACAACTCTATGAGTTGGGTGAAGTTACCATTCCTTTTCACAGATGGAGACACAGAGGTGAAGAAACTTGTTCTAGCTGGTGTGAGGCTGAGCTGGGGCTGGGGAGAATAGGGAATGTCCCCGGGGTGGGCCAGGTTCCCAGCACACTACATGAGACTGTGCCATATATGTCCACACAGTGCTGGGATGAGCTGTGGGTGGGAATGCTTCCCCTACCGGGCCCACAGTCAAATAAGCCTTGTGTCTGAGGCCCTGGCTCAGACCTGGCCTGGAGTGGAGTTCCATTTAGCTCAAGGAGCATTCCCACATATGTTTGCTGAACTGAAAGGATGTCAAAACCACGATCCTCAAAATTAGTGGCCACTGTCTGGCAGTCTTGATGGGAAACAGATGGCAGGAAAAGGTAGACACTAATTTGGGCCATTAAAAAAATAATAAAAAATAAAAGGTGTGTCTTTAAAATTTAAAGCAAGGGAAGAGAAACTGGCATTTTGCGTTATCATTTACCTCTTTCCGAAAACACTTCTGGTACCCACAGATGATAACTTCAGCTACATTATGCAAAGTGAAAAAAACAGGAATGGCCTGAAAAAAAACAACAAAATAATAAGCATGAAAATATTTTCTTTGATCTCATAATTACATAATTCTTGACCTCTGCTTGAAAATAAAGATCTGTGGGAACTTTTGGCCTTCACATGTATAATCCTCTCCAGCAACAACCCTTCTGCATGGGTTAGTCCTCTCAGGGGCAGTATTATGCTCAGTAGAGTGGGTATAGAGACTCCCCTCCTATAGGTATTCTCATCAACATGCAGGTATTAAGGACCTACTGTGTGTCAGGCACTGTGCCAGGGGCAGAAGACACATCCCATGAACAAGGTGGACACATGATAGGGAGACTATCCTTATCGAGGTAAGAGCTCTAGTGGAGAACACAGAAGGGCACACTTATCCAATTGCAGGGAAAGCAAACCTTCTTGGAGGAAGTAAAGTTCAAAGTTTAAACAAGAACTGAATAATGAGCTAGAGTGGGCCAAACAAAGAGAAAGGAGATAAAGAGTGTTGTAGGCAGAGGAACACACAACAGCCCAGAGGGGAGATGAATCTGGCTCCTCAAGGAACTGGGGGGAGTTGAGAAGGATGGAATGCAACACAGAAAGGACAAGTTGGAGAGAGGAAGGTAGAGAGGTAATCACAGGCCATGTCAGGGAATCAGGCCTGTGCTGAAGACCACAGGAGCCACTGAAGTTTTAAAGCAAATTGATCTGTGTGTTTAAAGGAACTCGGGCTGCCAAATGGAAGAGAGGAAGAGACAGTTGCAAAAGTCTAGGGGTATGGTAAACTGAAAAACTGACTCCCCCAAAACAGCCATGTTTTTATCCTCGAACCTGCTCATCTCACCTTACATAGCAAAAAGGGGTCTAAGCAAATGAGATTTAGTTGAAAAGCTTGAGATGGGGAATTTACCCTGGATTATTCAGGTGGGCCCTAAATGCAAATACATATATTTAATAAGAAAAAAGCAGAGATTTGATACTCACAGGGGAGGGGGTAGGTACTGTGACCACAGAGACAGAGATCGGAGTGATGTGGCCACAAATCAAGGACTGCCAGCAGCCACCAAAAGCTGGAAAAAGCAAGGACTTCATTCTCCCCTGGAGCCTCTGGAGGGCGTGTAGGCCTGCTGACACACCTCGAATTCAGCCCAGTGATACTAATTTTGGACCCTGGCCTCCAGAACTGGGAGAGAATAAATTTCTATTGCTTTAAGCCACCCAGGTGTGGGGTAATTTGTTACAACAGCCACAGGAAACTAAGACAAGAAATGACAAGATGGTGGCCCAACATTGGTAATGGCGATGAAGAGAGAAAAGAGTGTCCACATTCAGAAAAATTTAGGAGACAGAACTGAGGTAAATATTTGAATGACTGGAATCAACTTTTCACCTCAAAAAAGGTGGGTAGAAGATAGGGGGAAAAATCACTCCAATGGGTTATTAAGATAAACTGAGGACCCACAACACATTATTATTGCTGGGCTATTTGCTAAAAGCAGCAGTCTCTTGTAATTTGATCATCTTGACATGTAATGGAGAGGGATTAATGGGCATGGGATTTTGTTACTCCTTTCTCGTTGATGATGACAATGATGTTTCCTGGAAGATAAAAAAAGGTTATGAGTATGTATAGGTTCTGGCATCAGACTGGGCTTCAGGTCTGTTCCCCATCTGCCAGTGGAGGAGGGCACTTATCCAAATGTGTTGGCTTCTCTGGAGTATGAGTTAAAAATACCTATGTCCTGGAGCTGTTATTGGGTGGAATGATGGAATGACGGAAATAATGTAGGTAAAGGACCTAGAAGAGTGGTTCAGGAGCACTGCTCAGAAGGTTGTCAGTATTATTAACTGGTGTCAAGCCCACGTCAGCGGCCTCCGTACAGACCCTGTTCCAGGGTAGAATCCCTGCTTAAAGATCAGGCAGTTCGCCTACTTCCCGATGCATTTAGTCTTTATCTTTTTGGAGGATATATTTTTACCTTGCTTTAAAAACTTCTATAACTTCACAGTGCTGACTTATTTTCACATTTTGTTCTAACTTGCATTGTGTTATTTCTTGTCTTACATTTTTCTTGCCTTTTTAATATTTTCTACTTTTATCTTTCATTAAAAGTTCAACTCAGGCTGCTTTTCTTTTTTTTTCCTTTTAAAATTATACTTCAACTATTTTCTATTTGTTTATTTGTTTATTATGCTTTTTTTAGTCCTCTTAAAATTTTAGATTTGGGAATATTTTTATGTGTTTTAAGATTGTTAAGAGTTTTGGTTTTTTTTAACTGGTTTTATCCATTAGGCCCCTGTTTGGCAAATTTGGTCCCTGACTTCTAGTTCTTGGCTTGAGAAGACAGCAAAGAAAATATTGGACAGGTAATCAAGTGACACATGAAAGTGAATATAAAACGGCAACCTGGACCTTATTTATTTAAAATTAGGACCTTATTTAAAATGCTTTTCCCTTCTTGACTATGAAATCAGTAATGAGACTAGATTTAAGACTGACACTAAGAAACTCTAGGCACTAACTGTAGACCTCAAGGATACTTAATTTTTTCAATTTAATATACTGTGTATAGATTTCTCAATCTCCCTAGGCCCTACTCTGAGTAGATGTAGGTTCTGAAAAAGGATCTATTTACATGTATAAAACTGATTTTAAAGTACATTAATAACAGCTACCAATAATGTGTTAGGCACTGGGTTAATTATTTTAATAGCATGCTATTATTTAAACCTCCTTCCAACAACTGTATTAGATGATACCACCTTGATTTATAGACAAGGAAACTGAAGCTTAGAAGACCTGACCTTGCTGGAGTGCTCACAGCTAGTTCAGAGACAGAGCCATGACTCCAGTTGAGGCCTATCAAACTACAAAGCCCACGCTCCTAGCCTTGATCTTATAATACCCAAATGATGTCAAATCCCCAGTGTAAACCTTCTGGACCTACAGCACCCATGCTTTAATATGACTGAAGTGGTCCAAATTCTGTGTGTCTGCTTCCTCCAGTAATAAAACTGGTATGATCTAAAATAGATGAACACGGAGTAAACGCTATGCCATTTTTAAAAGGCATATCTTCCATTTCTGCTTAAAAAATGTAAATCTGAATCCCTCAAGCCATTTTTTTCTTCTGGGAAGCTATCAGGCTTTAGGAGCAGTAATTTTACAATTGGCCATCTCAGCCTCTGTAGAAATCTATCACTGATTTTTCCTCGGCCTCTAACTCTATACAAGTCCCAGTCTGATCTAACTAACAGTTCAGGAAGCCTGCTTTTATATATGTAATCTTCATAATAACTCGATGCAGTAAATGTTATTAGCATCCCCATTATAAAGAAGAGAAAACAGACAGATATATTCTGGTTCTTTTTTTAACCTGCCTTTCAATAATTGAATGATCTAAATGCGGGCATGCTGCTAAAGAAAACAGAAAAATAAATGTGTCTTCCACATTGTCAAGACTCTAGGAATGGCCTCAACAATGAAGAGTGCTACAATCTTCCATCAGGAATAATGGCCCAAGAGTAACTATCATAAAGCCCAAATAATAATCATTTTTGACACAAATGTAATGGATCACATTCAACTACATTGCAGGTCAGTTGTTACTTAGGGACACAATTTGCAACTTATTTATTCTTAGACTCCATTCACTTAAAATTCAACATTTTATCCATGTACCATTGGAAATTTTTCTCTGGTGTAAAGAGAAATTGGTAACTATTACTTAAAATTTTTCATTATTCCCATGCTTCCCAGACTTCAATTTTGAAGCTTTGATTATTATTTGTTCAGGTGTTTGAACTGACTTAGAACAGTTTGCTATGGAAAATTGTGGGCCTGGCTGCAAGTATGGCCTTGGGTCACTCTGCAGAGGTGTGGGTGACTTTCTTATTCAAGCACGAATTCTGGGTCAGCTTCTTAATTTTTATAAAAGTATGTCAATCCCACTTTATTTTGGGGTGATTTTTTAATGTGTTGGCACAGCCTTAATCTATAATACAGATTAATTGTATTCCAGGCCCTTGCCAAAGAACATAACTTTGAACTGTTGGCTGCCCAATTTTTATCAATATCGCGTATGCCATAAAGAATGATCCTTGAAGACTGCTTAAAAGTATGTGAAGGAAGCCAGAAAACTGGTGTGGTTTTAGCCCCAGAGAACTGCCCTCCTGAGTTTGCTGTCATGCCTCAAAAATGCATTAAGGATCCCCCAAACTAGGCTATTGTTGTGTTCCTTATAAAGGCTTTACTAAGGACCCTGCTTCACAAAGTTGCCCTGTTTACCCTTTATGAAGACTCAGGACCTGAGAGCAAGGAAGAGCTTTGCTTTTCTTCAGCAATGGCCCCATTCTTATCTTATCTTACTGAGTTCTATAACTTTTTTATTTGGCTACAGAAAGCTGAGATGCTGAATTAAAGCTAAACTATATTTATTTTGTAGGATATTATGGCATACATTTCTATGTGCTAAGTTTCTCTGTGGCCTCACCTAGTTCTTCTTTTACCCTTTACCTAGACTTCTTTTAAAATTCTATTCATAAAAAAATGTTTATCTTAGTGATGGAGAGGCTGTGGAGGAAAAGGAACCCGTATACACTGCTGGTGGGAATGCAAATTGGTACAAAAGATATGGAGGACAGAAAATTGGGAATGGGGAGCTACCATATGACCTGGCAATCCCCCATCTGCTATCTACCCAAAAAACTTGAAAACCTTAGTCCATAAATACATATGTACCCCAATATTCATTGCAGCACTATTAATGGTGGCCAACTCATGGAAACAACCAAAGTGCCCTTTGATAGGTGACTGGATAAACAAGCTGTGGTACATTTATACAATGAAATATTACTCAGCTATAAGAATAGATGAAATACTGCCATTTGTAACAACATGGATGGAACTGGAGATCATCATGCTAAGCGAAATAAGCCAAACCAGAAAAAGCTAAGAACAACAGGTTCACTGATATGTGAAATGTAAAACTGAAAGCAACAAAGAAACAAAACCTCATAGCACAGTTAATAGTTTAATGGTTACCTGAGGGTGTGGGGGGAGCTGGGTGGGAGAGGAGTGAGAGGGAGCTAAATATGTGGTGATGGACACATATTATGACACATAGATGAAGTGCTGTAGAGTTGTACACCTGGAACCTATGTAATTTTTCCTAACCAATGTCACCCTAATAAATTTGACAATAAAAAAATATTTATCTTATTTTAATCATACAAGGGGGGATTCAAAATAACCAGAAGTTATTTATAAAAAAATGTGTATTTATTCTTAAACGTTTAAGCTACAGTCAGTCACCTTCAAAGTATGCCCCATTTGATGCAATACACATATCGAGACTTTTTTTGACTGCTTGGAACAGTTTTTGAACTCCTTGATTTTGATGCCTTTTAGTGCTCCTGCTGTTTTTTGTTTCACCTCTTCCACATTGGTGAAAATGTTTCCCTTTGAGGATGCTTTTCATCCTTGAAACAAAAAAAGCCACTCAAGGTGAGATCAAGTGAATAGGGAGGGTGGGGCACTGGGGTCAAGCTGCTTTTGGCCAAAAACTACTGAACACTCAGCTCACTGTGGGCAGGTCGGTTGTCATGCTGCATGTTGTTCACATAAATCACCCATCATGAAATGAGCAAACACGTTCAGTCTCCAAAAAAAATTCACTGTGTAGCTGAATGCAGCCTTTCACAACAATGCGAGCTGGAACACTGTAACAGATGGGTTTGTAGAATACTCATCTAGTGGGGGAAGCCTGTACTACAAGGGGCTTGCCCTCCAGAAGATAATTCTTGTTTGTTTGGTTTTTGTCCTCCCTTGCATTTATTTTTAAGCCACCACACAATCTCTTTGGAGAATGATGAGGTATTTGTAAAAGTCTGTGTGTATGTATAAATAAACACATTTATAAATTAATTTGCATGAAGCAAATTTAAGTGTTTATTTAATTTTATTATTTTGTCATTAGATGGCAAATTCCTCAAGGGCAGAGGACCAAACTCCCTCTTTTCCAGTGGATCTCCAGTACAAGTTTGAAGGCCGTTTTAGTCCTTCATGTGTGCATCACACAAAGTAGCTGACCCATGTTTAGGGGTCTTGCTATACATGAAAAATCTACATCTTAAAATACCAGGATCCAGCATGGCGAGATGCATGGAAATAAGAAAAGGCCCAAGGCGGCATCAGGTGTCCGGTTTGCTCACTTGGGAACATACATGCATGGATTAGAACAGAGGGCAGGCTGGCCTGCTCTCAGTGAATGGCTGTTTCTCGCACACTTTTTACCTAAGTGCACAGAATTAAATTCTGTTAAACTAAATATGCATATCCTATAACACCCAAAGGAGTTCTGAGTGAGGCAAATAAGAGAACATTATCATCCTCTTGTCTTCATATAATCCTCAAGAAAACTTACTGGAGCCTAGGTATTTTAGAAATAAATATATATATTTTAGGCAGGGGGCATCAAATATATGGTGCTGGAAAGAGAACTGATTCTGGGTGGTGAGGACATAATGCAATGCATAGACGATGTAATATAGAACTGTACACCTGGAAGCAGTGTAATTCTTACCAACCAATGTCACCATAATAAATTTAATGATAAAAATTTTAATATATATATATTTTTTAATTGGAATAAAAGATACTTATAGCATTTATCATTTTTAGCCATTTTTAAGTGCAGAATTAAGTGGCATTAAGTATATTTTTGAGGAGACCCAACAAACCTGGAATCATCTTTCATTGATGTAAGAGGGATTGTGTGTGTACTCAGAATTTGTTCCTCCAGGTCAAATAGTCAACCAAAGTTTTTATCTATACGTTTTGAGAAGGTTGTGTCACAATTTGCAGAAGAAATGTCTCAAGTTGTGTCTTCCAATAATCTAGAAAGAGATGGCTGGTTCTTCCACCATGACAATGCACCTGCCCACAGTGTGCTGAGTGTTCAGCAGTTTATGACCAAAAACAGCACGATCCCCATGCCCCACCCTCCCTATTCACAGATCTCATTCCGAGCATTTGCCAAAGTGGAAGAGGTGAAACAAAAACTGGCAAAAGTGCTAATAGGCATCAAAATCAACAACTTCAAAGCTGTTTTGAGCAATGGAAAAAGCATCTCGATGGGTGTATTGCATCAGAGAGCACTTGGGAAGTGACTGATGTTTAAACATGTAAGAGTAAATAGACAATTTTTTATAAATAAATCCTTGGGTTTTTTGGTCCCCTCTCATATGCTGTTATACAACCATCACCACCATCCATCTCCAGAAATGTTTTATCTTGCAGAACTAAAACCTTACAACCATTAAATATTAACTCTCCATTCTCCCTTTCCCCTAGCCCCTAGAAAGCACCATTCCACTTTCTGTCTCTATGAGTTTGACTATTCTAGGTACTACATAGAAGTGGAATCATACAGTGTTTATCCTTTTGTGAAGGCCTTATTTCACTTAATATAATGTCCTCAAAGTTCATCCATGTTGTAGCATGTGTCAGAATTTTCCTCCTCTTTAAAGCTGAATAATATTCCATGTGTGCATATACCACATTTTGTTTATCCGTTCATCTACTGACGGATACCCGAGTTGCTCCTGCCTTTTGGCTATTGTAAATAATGCTGCTATTAACATGGGTAAACAAATATCTTTCAAGTTCCCGAATTCAGTTTTTTGAGGTGCATATTCAGAAGCAGAATTGCTGAATTATATGATAATTCTATTTTTAGTATTTTGAGGCTCTACCATACAAAAAGATGCACCATTTTACTTTCTTAATTTTTCCACATATTCACCAACACTTGTGATTTTCTGTATTTTTGATAATAGACATCTTAATGGGTATGAAGTAAAATCCCATTATGGTTTTGATTGGCATTTCCCTAATGATGAATGATGTTGAGCATCTTCATGGGTTTATTGGTCATTTGTATATCTTCTTTGGAGAAAAGGCTATTTAAGTCCTTGGTCCATTTTTGAAAGAGGTTGTTTGGTTTCTGTTGTTGAGTTTTCTGTATATATTGGATATCAATACCTTATCAAATAAATGCCTTACAAATATTTTCTCCTATTCCATGGGTTGCCTTTTTACTCTGTTGATAATGTCCTTTGATGCACCAAAGTTTTTCTTTTTGATGAAGTGCATTTTTTCTTTTGTTGCATGTGTCTTTGGTGTCATATCCAAGAAATCATTGCCAAATCCAACGTTGTGAAGTTATCCCCACAGGGCTCCATTTTAATGTCACATTATAAGGGTGAAGGAGAACATCTTTGAATGGAGCAAGAAGATAACTAAAATCTAAGGGAGAAGTTTACTATTTTGCCAGAGAGCCCACATCTTAATAAGGTAATCCTTGCACTGGGGGTTCTGATTGGCCCTGATAAGAAAGCTTGAAAGAGGAGAGCTGCCTCTAATTAGCAGTAACAGGGACCATTAGGGGAAGTCTGCACTCTATAACATTTACATCCTTTTCCTGTGTGGATCCAAGTTCCCCTACACCAGATAGGAGCCAAACAAAGTGGGTGGGGTCCAGAGGGCTCCAGTGTGCTTAACTGAGTAACTTACTCCACAGGGGTCTAATTATCCCTGTGTATTTCCTCACCAACACCCCATTCAATCTCCATCTCAATGTGTTGAATGAATGGTGTGCTCAAGAAAGACAGAACCCCTGACAAGCAATAGGGGAGGACCAAGATCAAAGAGCTAGATAGAAAACCAAATCCAGAACTGTTAAGATACCTTAACTTAGATTTGTAGAGTCTCTTCAACTGCTGACCGGCTTCCTCAAGCAAGAAAACAGCATGCTTTGAGCAGCCAAGTACCAACACCAGGATGGTCTCTTTCAGGTACGCTTACTAGTGTATGCATTTGCACATCGTTCACACTCACCAGCACAGACTTTGAGGTGATTTTGTCCAGCTGAGAAGGCTTCTGACCAGGAAATTATCACAAGAGTAATACTGACCAGTCAACGTTGTACTGCCCTTCCAAAGACAAGCACTCATGCCATCAGAGCCATCACCACTGTGACCTTATTCAGTGTAGGAGAGCTGGAGAAGCAGATCCAAATTACACTGAGTAGACGGGAGAGTAACTACGTGGTTCCCATCCCCTCTGCCTCCCCCTCCCCCAATCCTAAAGATTTTTTTTTCTTTTTTTTCTTTTATTTTATTGTTAAATTTAATGGGGTGACATTGGTTGGTAACTAGATAGTTTCCAGATGTACAAGTCCACATCACATCACCCATGCATCACATTATGTGCCCACCACCCAGAATCAGCTCCCCCTCCA
>PVKE010010328.1:0-42718 GCA_004027555.1 Craseonycteris thonglongyai | reverse complement strand
CCCCCAAAAAAACGCGAAAGTGAAATATTGAAATCAAATTATCAGCCATACTGTGCATTTTTATAACAACTTTTTCATATTTACGAACAAATAGTACAACAACTTATACATTGCAGTTGATAAAAAAATTAAATTGCATTTTAAGTTAGTAAAAATCTATCTTGAAAAAGTGTCGGAAAATCGAATTTTTTAGGTACCGAATGTACGGAATGCTGCTATCAAAAGTTGGGTCTGGAAATTTATTTTCTTCATGAGCCTATATCTCGAAAACTTAAGTGATTTAAAAAATAAAAAATAGGTTTGAACATATATTTTACTTATCTACCCATACCTCGCTGGAATGCACCTTATACTGAAACACAGTGTATAAACATAGTATGCATTTCACACCCCTTCTTCCCCCTTAGACTACGCCTACGACAACAAGTCGATCGCGACACGCTTTTAAGATAAAAAGTAGATCTTATATACAGAAAAGTTGGCCACCCCTGGTGTATAGCAAACCCTCACAGAGACATCTGCTTGACAGACATTTATTTGTGTGGGTCCTGGCTTCCTGTACGGAGCTTAGCTTCTGTCCTCTGGGAATTTACAGTCTAGAGGGAAAGAGGGTCATTAAGTAAAAAATATATATACAAATATGTAAATACTCAGAAAATAATTACAGATTATAATTCATACAATGAAGAAAAAGAACAGGGTGTCATGAGAGAGAATAACAGGGGCCATATATTTCTGCACGGGGAGGTAGGAAAGAGGTCCTGCAGGGAGGGGCCCCAGAGCTGACTGGTAGGTCACGGTGCCCGCCTGTCAACGCAGAGGCTGCTATGCATAGGAGGGAGGAAGAGGCCTGGGAGGAACTTCAGGCTGGCTCATGTAGCTGGAGCATGGCAAGCAAGTGGGAGAATAGGAGCTGTCAGATCAGGCGGGGATGGATTTTACTCAAGTGTGGTAGGAGGGCAGCCCCTGAAGATTTTAGGAAGGACATTGCCATGATGTGATTCATGCATAAAAACCAGCCTGGCTGCGTTTTGAAGAATGGGTGGGAGAGGGGCAAATAGGAACATAGGGCGAGCAGTTAGGGGGATTTCATTAGTAGTGGAGGGGCACAGGACAGTGGCTAGAGTATGGCTTCTCAAAGGGGTTTGTACAAGCTGACACGGTTGGAATGTGCCCAAAGCCAGGAGGCAGTAAGACACAGCAGGGAACTTGCTCTGCAGGGAGCAGAGGGAGGGTGTTTGGGGGTGTTTGCTGGCCTGTGGGCTGTAGAGGGAGGCAGGGAGCATCCGGAGCCTAGTCTACCCCAAGAATATAGGAATTCTTCTGGAGGGGTGGAGCTAGTAAGCTTTTTTTTTTTTAAGTAAAGCCTCAGCAGATCAGCTTTGCCTTTCAGAAGGGGCTCCTGGGACGCCATAAGGAGGCTTGGGTGAGGAGATATTGGAGTTCATGGCTATTGGAATAGTCCAGGGACATGAAGAAATGGTGTTTCCTAACAGTTGTCAGCCATGATCACTACCATTTTTCAAATGCCTATAATATGCTAGCCAGTGTACCAGGTACCTAACACCTGCCATTTAGAATACTCACTGGATTCCCCCACCACACCTCCTTGAAGGAGGAACTGGTAAGAAGGATGCTTTCCACAGCCACACCCTCCTTGCAGCCATGAACCTCTCAGCGCTCTGCAGAGCAGTGTTCCATTGCTATAGGGAAATCACAGGTCTTTGAGGAAGTAGCTTTTCCACAGGTGGCAGAGCTGAAAGCTTTGCAAAAGTGGGATTTGAACCCTAGTCTCTCTGATTCCAAAGTCCATGTTCTTTACACTGTATCAAATTGCTCCTCATACGATGTCTCGTAAAACCTATGGTGATACAATATAGTTAAGTATATGAATATTTCCCTTTTCTTACTAGAATGTGAGTTTACTGGGCCTAAGGACTATGTATTATTCATTGCTACACCCCCAGTGCTAAGCGCAGTGACTGGCACAACGTATGTATATGTTTGTTGATTACAATAACCTATAGAATGGGATAGCAATTCTATCAAGGATCTGAAGTCCTCTTTTATGCTATTACCAACTAGAGTGTTCTGTATTTTCCTATGAGAAACAGCACAAGGGGAGAGCTGCTGGCCCATGTGTCTATCTTTGTAGTAATCAGCCCTGATGGCTACATAGAACACAACCAGAGAAGAAAAACCCACAGTCTGTGTGAGCTTCCTCTAAATGTCCTGCTTACACTTATGCCCAGCTTCACCATGTCCATATGTCCTCAATTTGAGGTCCATCCCCCTGAAAGCATTGTAGGGCTGATAATTGGGGAACCAGAGCATTGGTGTATTGAAAGGCTATGGATTGCAGGCACCTAATGTAATCTGAGAATTGCACAGACATTACTACAGAGAAGCTGGGTTGCTGAAAGAAGAGATGATGGTTGTGCAGTCAATTCAGATGCACATTGCAGAACACCAATATTTCCCCCACAGTGCTAGCTAACAGGAGGCTTTAATTAAGCAGTAATAAAAAATATGGAGCGATAGCAGCAAATTACAATCTATGTCTGTGAATGTTCTTAGTCCAATAGCTAAAAATCTACTAATTACATAAAGCAGATACTTCACATTAAATCACGGAGTATTTGGACATAAGGCATCAGCACTGGTTATGGCCACCTTGTTGTTTACAGTAAGGTAGCAACACTGAGTTGGGGATGGAGTGGGGGACCTCAGGCTGGGGTTGAAGTGGAATCAGCACACATGGGAGGGCCTGGGAGTGAGAAACCTCAAAGTGTGGGGCAATGAAAAGGGGTATGGGTAATTTTCAGGGCTGGTGGAGGGTCTTCATAGGCTCCTTGCAGCTTCTAGGAGCAAGCGTGGGAGGGGAGCTCTGCACTGCGCTCCAGGTGTGGAGAGGAGTGGGCATCAGCCTTGCTTGAAGCAGGGCATGGTTGTTGATATGCACAAAGCATAACCTGTTGGTGTTGAGGGCTCCAGTCTGCAAGGAAGGCATGGCTCACGGAGGCGTCCTACTTCCCTGTGCTATTAGCTCCCCTGTGAGGAGCGGTGCTGCTCAGCTCAAATTTTTTTGAGCCTGAAGCTTATAGAAATTTGGAATCCCACTTAAAAAAAAGAGTACAAAAATATATTCTTTTTGCAAATTTTATAAAAATATATGACCTTGGGAACACCTCGCTAGGGCTTAAGTTTAGTTAACTTCACATAAATGCACCTTTATCTATGGCCCTTGGAGTCTCTACACATGCAACATGTATAGTGACTTGAAGATTTTTATAAATCTCATGCAGCTGACAAACCCCATGGCAGACAAGTAAAGCAGCATCTCAAACCTGTCACTAGATTGTACATATTTGGTCAAGATTTACGTCAACCAACAGCTGTTTATTGAGTCTTTTCCTTCATGGCAGCCACTGTTAGCACTGCTGGTGCTTTGTTGCTTTATGCTCCAGCGCAGCTTGGCATAATCTCTCACTTTGTCCCTTAACATAATGTTTACCTCAGCCAGCTGCTCTGAACCACAGAGAGTGAGTTGGAGGGAATACTTTCTTAAGAAGGGCCTATGAATTTGCTGCTGCAAACTTCGCCATTAGCTGGAGGATACCTAGAATACTTCCCCAACTACATTGGAAGCCACCCCCTCTTTAGGTGCCGTTCAACCACCAGGGCACAGGGACTGCTGTGGTGGTCAAATGCAGGGGTGTGGAGGCTCGTGAGCGTGTGACTGTGTCTTGGAAGTGAGATACTGTGGGGCTCCCTGAGCTGTCAAGTGCTGATGCTGTTGGCCACATGAGAGGGGGCAGTGGCCTTGGATAAGATGAACACCAGTGGACAGGGCTGGGGGTGGTGGTATGTGCTGATCCACCTGGTGGGGAGGGTAGCTAACAGTGTGGTGCAGTGTCTGAGTGTAGAACTGAGAGACAGCAGTGGGCTGACAGCAGAGGCTGAGTGTAGGATTGAGAGACAGCGAGTGACTCGACCCCTTGTTCACTGTGTGACCATGTTCGTTCTCTGTTCATGCCACAACAGATTACTGTATATTTAGCAGTTTAGAATGACACCCGTTTATTATCTCACAGTTCTGTGGGTCAGAAGTTTAGGTAAGGCATGGCTCAGAAGCATCCTATCCTCAGGATGTTCACAAGACTGAAATGAGGAAGTTGGCTAGGCTGGGCTCTTACCTGGAATTTCTAGGAAAGATTTCACTTCCACACTGATTCATGTTGTTGGCTAAATTCAGTTCCTTGCCATTGTAGGACTGAGGTCCTTATTTAATGAACATGTGATCCCCTTCACCTTCAGATAAAAAATGACACATCAAATCCTTCTCATTCTTTGAATTTTTGACTTTGTCTTTGTTGAGAAAGATTTCTGCTTTTAAGGGCTCGGTGATGAGATTAGACTCACTGGAGACTACAGGACAATCTCCCTAGTTTAAAGTCAACTGATTCATAACCTTAAATATATCTGCCGTGTAAATGTGCAACAATGTAGGTAACTTAACAGTAGTAACACCAGGGAGCAGAGGTCATGGTGCTAACCTTCTGCCTACCACCTTGGGAAAGAGCTCTTGGACTTAGCAACCTATATATGATAGCTACAGAAACCAAGACTTTTTAAATTTGCTTTAACAGAAGGAGTTATATATTAGTCTGAAGTTCTGTGTTCTGTTCAAAGAAAGGCTATTTTCCAAATGATGACTTGAAAGCTAAGAATGAGCTAAAATAATTGCTTCTGGAAAATCTGCTAAAATAATATCCAGGAGCAGCATGTATCATTTTTTTCTCCCCATCCTCCACCCACCCTCCCACCTCCTCACTCACCATGTTGATTTGAAAGTTTTCTGAAAGCCTTTTCATTAAATTCTGGAAAGTAAAGCTAATGGACACTGTTAGGTCAGTGATAATGCCAAACTACACGTTATTGGGTTTTTTTTTTTCCCCAAGAAAATGCATACCTTCAATCAATGCCATTTAAAAACAGTATTTGAACCAGTGTCTCATTTGAAAAAAATGAATACCTTGAGAAATAGCATGGATACCTTATAATTTTGTAGTCAAAAACTGTCAAACAAAAATTCTCACACACTGCAATTTTTATATAGTAATTCACTCAAAAGGATTTCTCTTCCACTGAGCCCTTTGCGAAAGCTCGTTGAGATACACACTGTCCTCTAAGTTATTGGAAATGGATGTGGTTTTCATTCTGTATTCTCTCCAAAGGACATTTTGGCATTCAACACTGATAATAAAAATGGAAAAATGAGAAACTAAATGTAATGTCAATTTCTAAGTTTTAAATGCACCATAATTTAAGACTGTCTACTTTCATATGTGTGCTACTTCTTGGCAGCCCAAAGAGAACGAACAGGAATCTTAATTATTCTGAATGCAAAACAATGCAAAACATTAAAAAAAAAATAGCTCAGAGATGAATACTGAGAGCAATGTAGGCTGTGTATTTTATTTGCATTGTTTTTCCCAGTTGCACAGGAATAAATGACCTTGAATTTAGTGTAATGGGTGAGCCCTTAATTAACTTTTATGTGGACAATTGACTGACTTGAAAATTTTGCTAGCAAGATAATCCACAGTGTGCCGTCTAAGACCACTTGTGCCAACAGTCATGTGCACCCCTTTAAGGAGCAGGTAGGTAAAGGTAACAGACCTATGTTCTGGTGTCACTTCTACACAGAGATCCCACTTATACTGAGGTGTTTTTTTTTATGATAATTAAAGTTTTTCATATTCCTCGGTATTCATTATAGTAAAATTAGAAAGTATAGATAAGCAAAACAGAAAAACAGAATTGAACTTCACAGATGACCTCTTTTTCACGTGGTTTATATATAGTAGACTCTCAGTTAACCAGTACCCACGGGGGTTGGTAGATGCTGGATAAATGTAAGTGGACTCTCTGTTAAATGGAGTTCAAGCAATTGGAAAACTGTTTTTGCCAGTTGCTTGAGTTCTGGTTAATGGAGAGTCTACTGTATATATATCTCCAGGGTATAATAAATGCATATGTAGGTAAATTAAGCTATATACTATGTCATATATATCCTTCCTGTCTCCAGTTAGTAGCTAGTGTCCCTTGTGGTGATGTTCACTATGATCACTGATTATAATCACAATTCCAGACACCCTTGGTTTTCACTTGTGACCATTTGAGTCAGGCACTTCTCCATCCTTGTGCTTTTCCAGCATTTCAGCATTTTCCAAAAGGCTGAGAGTGCAGTGAATGCATCAGAGGCTGAAAGGGAGCTAAACTCTAATTATCGGTTCATGATAGTACTTTTGGATTTCCCCATTCAGAGCTTTAGGGATTTGTCTCCTGCTACAACTTGAGTCCATAGGGCTTTCAAAAGTCATTTCACTTAATTTCTCAAATTCTCAGAGGCTGATAAGCACTGATGGAAAAAAAAAAAAGGATCGATATTTGTTAAGTCACTTAACCAAAAAGGTCAGCCAAGACTAGAATTGATACCCCTTAATTACAAGTGCATGGCATCTCCTGTTACTTCAGCCCACCTCTCTGCCCCAGGAAAGGGGACATGGCACAAATATTTGTTTGCTTTATGCAACTGAGGAAATATACTCTGCAGTAAATAAATCTCTAATGATTATATCTTAGCATTTTCTCCAGAAAGCATTTGTTTATCTTCTTTGAATAGTGCCCTAGCATTGTTTGAAAGCAAATCTTAAAAAAGCATCCTATGCAACTTGAATGAAGAAATGTCTTCAGAAAATTTCTTTAAATATATTTTTTAAAGAGAAAGAATATTAGTCATAAAAAAGTAAGTTCACACAAGAAATACAACAGTACTTAAAATACTTTTTTTTAAAGATGTATTTTATTGTTTGAGAGAAGGAGAGAGAGAGAGAGAGACAGAGAGAGAGAGAGAGAGAGAGACAGAGACAGAGAGAAGTGGGGGGGAGAGAGAGAGAGAGACAGAGACAGAGACAGAGACAGAGAGAAGTGGGGGAGGGCCTAGAGCAGTCTTTGTAGTTGTACATCATTAGTTTTTTGACAGAGTTTTATTCCACACAGCTGGATGTGGGGTTGTGTGGGCAGGAACTGAACTGGGGGCCTCCCGCATGGGAGGCACGAACCTTTGCCAGCATCCTGGCAGTAACCAGGATGTGTTGCAGTTCAGCGTGTGGGTTTGCATGGGTCGGGGCTGGGTTTCAGTCCCTGGACCTTGCAGTTGCAAGGCAAGTGCTCCCACTGTTGAGCAATCCCTTTATCCCCTTAAACTATTAAATGAGAGCAGTGTTGCCCTTCTAAGGAGTTGCTATGAAAGGACTTGTTTTTCTTATGATGATGCTGTTGTTTTCACAATTATTTTGAAATTTATCATAATTTCAGGATCAGTTTTTAAGGTATCATTACCCCACAATCTCATTACCTGGTGTTTGAGCAAACCCAAGTATATTATCTAACTTGAACACTTATTTCAATTGGTTCCTAATAATGTTCATACCTTAAAAACAAAACAAAATAAGGACAATTTAAGTTATAACAAGTATTGGAGAAATTGTGGAGAAAAAGGACCCTCATACACTGCTGGTGGGAATGTAAATTGGTACAACCATTATGGAAGGTGGTATGGAGGTTACCCAAAAAGTTAAGAATAGAATTATAATATGATTCAGCTGTCCTTCTTTTGGGTATCTACCCCCAAATCCAAAATCACTTATCTATAAAGATATACCGTATGTACCCCTATGTTCATTGCAGCATTAACATGATGGCGAAGGCATGGAAATAGATGAAGTGTCCTTTGATAGATAACTGGATAAAGAAGATGTGGTTCATATACACAATGGAATATTACTCAACCATAAGAAGAGATGAAATCCTGCTATTTGTGACAACATGGGTAGATTTTGAGATCATCATGCTAAGTGAAATAAGTCAGACAGGAAAAGTCAAGACCCATATGATTTCACTTATATATGGTATATAAAACCAAAGCACAAATGAACAAGAGAAACAAACAAAAAAATCATAGATACAGACAACAGTCCAGTGGTTACCAGAGGGTAAGGGAGTATGGAAAAGGTAGAAGAGGGTAAAGAGGGCCAAATATATGGCGGCAGAAGGAGATTTGACTTTGGGTGGTGAACATATAATGAAATATATAGATGATGAATTTTAGAAGTATATGCTTGAAACTTATAAGATTTTATTAATCAATGTCACTCTAATAAATTAAAAAAAATAAAAAGAACAACTCTTTCATAATGACAATTTGCTACTAGCAATGTATACCAGGCCCTAAAGACAATTCTGAAAGAGAAGCTCCAAAAATGTTCTGAGCAAAGGCCACATTGCCTGTGAGAATAGTGAAGACACATTCCAAGCTGACTACTTTGAAGGAGAGAAAAAAATCATTTGGATGTTGACTTCTGGCATGTTGCTCAAACGAGGAATTTCTATTTAACTTGTAGGTTGATCCAATATATAAAATTTCCATATTATTTATAACAGCCATCATCCTTTTCACCTGCCAAATCAACAATGAGACATTTTTTTTTGCCATAAGAAAATGTATATGAGAAGCTACTCTTTTGGAAAAATCATAAAGGTTGAATAATTAACAATAGGATTATATTAGAACAATATAGTTTCTGCTGTATTAATCGGTTTTTTTCTTTGTCAACATTAAAATTTTATAAATGAGGTACATGTAGAGAGCCAAAGACCAATCTCTTTTTAATCCTTCCAGTCACTGTTAATAGACCTGTAGTCCCATAAGAGAAGGGAGAGAAACAAAGACACATAGGAATGGAGTGGAGAGGCAACTGAGTAGAGTAGAAGAATAAAGAGGTATGGATTTCATAATCTCCTTCTCCCATCATGATCCAGAGAACATATTTGACCATACCTTTAAATTTAATGTCTTTTATACTTTGACTCGTACAAAGCGTGGGCTAAGGGCTTATGTTAGAAGTCTTTTAGGCAGTAGTATGGTAATACTTTGTGAAGTGTTGTTAAGAAAAACTAAAGCAAGGTAAGAGATAGAAAATGGTGCTGTGAGTAGGAAGAATTATGACATAAGAAGTGATTAGAGGAGGCCTCTTAGGAAAGGGACAATTAAGCAGACACCCAGATGAGGTAAGGGAGCAGCAGGCCTTGAGAAGTTCCAGGGAAAATATCCTGAGGGAGGAGGCCAGTGTATCTAATTCTAGGAAAGTATGGTGCAATGCTAGGAGTTGGAGTGTGAGAATAAGTTGAGGAAATCTGAGGAAGGGAACTGAGGTTAGGAGAGGAGTTCCTTTCATTTTTTGATTTTCATTTGAAAATACTGAATCAGGTAGATTATTTTATAACTGCTGGTATTCAGTGATGGAAAGTTGGTGATTAATTAACTTTGGGTTCATTATAACAGAGGACAATGGTTTAATTTGTCTGAATTCAAATATAGAACTGAGAAAATAACTTTTAATAAATTCAATAAATGTGGGGGCAATGCTGGAGCCGGATCCTTAAAGTTGTGTCACTGTTGGCTAGATCAGTGTTACTCTACACTACTAACTATATGGCTTTCAAGTAGAAATGAGGTATTATCATTTTTATTATAGAAGATGTCATTATGTTGCCCTAGTGAAAAATATTAAGGATAAATTATTCATTAGAATTTATTCAGTGACAATTTCTTATATTGAGAAATCTCTTTCTATTTTTGACAGTATTCTCATATTAAAAACTCTTAATTTTTATAAACATCTTGTTTGGCATGGAGGACAGGTATTAGCAAATTGCAAATGACAAACAAGTGACTCTGGGAGGTTACTAGATCTGCCAAACATGAGTGGCAGAAACTAGAAGCCATGTTGTCGGATTCCTAATTAGCATCTTCACCAGTTACCCTAGATATTATAAAAACCTTTATCTTATTTGTGTGATATTTTGGTGGAAATGATCTATATGAGCTTAGTCATACTGACTCTTTGAAGCCACCCAGTTTTTAAACATTTCCAGCCATTCAATAGATGTCATGATACCCTTATCCCGTGATAAATAGTGAGCAATTAGTACAATTTAACCACTTCTTGGTGGTTAGAGTGTATTATTATGAATGCCAAAATTGTACTATGAGGTCCTTAAGAAATATATTAGGGGTGTTGATGACTATCCAATGTGATTCTACATTGCCAGCCTTATATAGTTTTATTTTATTGTCTTTCTCTGCAATTGTTTCTGCCTCCTCAAGGCCTTAGCTTCTAACACTTTCTTGTTTTCTCCACAAAGAAAGCTGCTTGGAGAACGCATGTCACCTATGGAGCAAAGTGCATGGTCCTTGTGACAGCCTCCTTATTGAATGCGATGTATCCTGGATGATTTAGGTTGTCAGAGCCTTACTCCTGTAAACACTGGCTATTAGTATGAAAATATAAGCAATGTACTATTAAAAACAAAGAGGCTATGTAGCTTATTTTAAAAACATTCCTTCCAGTTTTATCTCATATCCATCTAATGACAAATGTTGTTTAACACACTAATGTATATGAGGGTTGTCCGAAAATCATCCAGCCATAAATGCTTCTATTTTTCACATTACATGGCTGGATACTTTCCAGACAGCCCTCATATGACAAATGTGGTACCTTAAAATCACTTTTCATAGGAAATTTTCTTCTATTGAGCAGCAACCAAGTAACAACAGTTTAAATAGCATATTGCAGAAAAGAACAGGATAATGTCAACTTAATAGGTTTTTAAAATTTATTATTTCTATAACTTTCTTGTCTAAGTCTTAATAATCTTTAATTGTGCTCTGTTCTGCTATTATAAGAAAGTGCTAATTTGTTATTTGGTAAGTAGATCATTAGTGTTATATGTTAATCTTAGAACACAAATTCTAATGCCTTCTTTTTCTCTAAAGCTGTTTGAACTTTATAGCCACTTTACTAGTTCTCATTAAAATATTGAAACAATATTACTAGGGGAAATTTCTTAACTTTATATGAAACAGTTCATAGAATACATAAAGTACTCATGCCCTGGAGAATTTTAATTGAAAACACTTGTAAAAAGGCAAATAAAATTCATATAAATGTGCAAAGAAAGCAAAAGTGTTATTACTTTGCTAAACATAATTTCATAACTTAAATATGGTCAATGGCAGAGAGCTATATCTGGGGGGAATTTGCATGAGGTGGAATGGAGAGCATTGGAATTGGCTTGGTTCTGGCCTGTGCGCATCATGCCTGGTTGGAGGGGGCAGCAAGGACTTGTAGCTCTTGATTCCATCTGAGCCATGCTCCCTATTTCTATTTGGGGTTGCTTGAAGAATAATACTTCCCAAGTTTTACCACCCATGCTGCAGAACCAGTGCTAAGTAAAATGCTAAAAACTGGCACATGAACTCAAAAGAAGAGGGAGACACTTGCTCCATTTAAGGCAGATCTAAGTGTCGTCTGCAAATGTTTTTCTCTTTTCTTATTGAACATACTGGTTTCCTGATCTATGTCCTCTTAGAGGAGTGGCAGAGCACCAGTCTAGTGTCACGCTACCTAGATTTGAATTTTCGCTTTTCAGTTAATTATGCCTCATGATCTTGTCATGAAGGCTAGGTGAGTTAATATGTGTAAAGCACTTGGATCAGTGCCTGGTACAGTAATACATGTGGAATGTTAATAAGTATCAGCAATTAATAGTACTAAATTGTAAACTCTTTGGGGTCATTGATTATATATTTGAAATTGCTATAGCCACAATATCTGGCATGGCAAATAGCAGAGGTGCAGTGTGTAGGTTGAATATACATGTCACTTCTGCATGGCACATTGTCTAAGGATCAAATATTAATAACTGACACTAAAATTTTGTACTTTCCAGTCAGTGATGTAACAAGTAACGATTAATAAAAGGTCAGGTTGAAAACAGATTAAAAATGTGACTCTTGAAAGAACATTTAGAGCAAATGCCTACAGCAAAGCTTTTGTGCCTACTGAAAGAAAATAAACATACATAGTTCGGGGAAGCCGGGATGGCTCAGTGGGTTAAGTGCTCACTTTGCAGCCCCGGGGACTGAGGATCAAATCCCAGCCCCGGCCCATGCAGACCCATGTGCTGAACTGGGGAGTGCCCCCAGTTCAGTTCTCACCCGGGCGAGACCCCGGCCCAGTTCCTGCCCTGTGCAGCCCCGTCCACCTTGTGGAAAAACCAATGATGTGCAACTATGGAGACTGTCTGGGCCCTCCCCCTTCTCTCTGTCTCTGACTCTGTATCTCTCTCTATCTCTCTTTCTGTCAAAAACAATAAATAAATCTTAAAAAACAAACAAACAAACAAAAGCCACATACATAGTTTATATTTATAGTCATAGTTCTTATGGAAAAACACCTGTCGAAAATTTCATCTCTTTTTATCTAGTCAATGAGTGGTCTAAGGACTGAAACTTTGATCAGGTCTACAGCATTTATCCTGAGGTAACTCCTAGATTACTGTCCTAACCTTACACCCAAAGTTCAGTGCTTTGCAATTTACCACACAAAAATATATTATTAAATATTGATAATTCTATACATTTTGTTACATTGGGATTAGAGACAAGCTCTGTTTAGAAATAACTCCAAGAACAGTTTTTATCTTTTATTTTCACATTGAAAACCAGTCAGATTTGCTTCAGTCTCAAAGAGCGTGTTTATGTAAAATTAAATGAATGCAGCAGTGAGCTGCACTTTCAGATTTTTCTAAATGGGACATGAGTTGACTTTGGTAGTCCATACCACAGAAGAAAAGCTCCTAACATAGACAAGAAAGAAAAAGAGATGATGAGAATGAATGCTCTCTTTTTAAACTCATGAGGAACTGCTGAGCTGCCCAAGTCATGTTGATGAGATTGCGCTTATTCTTGTTTTCAGGTGATGTAAACTCTGCGTCCCTTGTTTTTCTCCTTAGCAGCTCTCCTACGGTTTCTGGCTTTGGTACATTGAAAGAATTGAATCAGCTGAAATTTGGCCTGTGAAGCTTTGGGCCATTTGCTTGGGGGTTGACACTTGGTTGTCATGTAACAGTAGGACTGGAGAGTACAGAGGGAGGGGAGACTCAGGCTTAGAGGGTTGGTGCATTTCACAGAGAATTAATGTCTTCCCAACATCTGGGGATCTCAGGAGATTAGAGACTGAATAATCATCATGTACCAAAATAAAATAATTCATCTGATTTGTAACATTGAAAGTGTAATGTCCTTTTTTAAGGTAAAATTAAATATGGAGAAATGAATAGACCTTCAGTATCTGATTCCATGAGTTTTCATAAATGACCCCCCTATGACCACAATGGCAATCCAGATGCTACACAGTTCTGTCACTCTAGAAAGTTCCCTTGTTCTCATTTTCAATCAGTTCCTAAACCCAGAGGTAACAACCGTACTTCTTTCAATCACTCTAGGTTTAATTGGATTGCTTTCTAGTTTCATATAAGTGAAATTATATAATGTATTTCTCTGTATCTGTCTTCTTTTGTTAAATATAAATATTAAAGATTTATTCACATTTTTATGTGTCTTGGTAGTTAATTAAAAATTTAAAAATAATATTTTATTGTACAAATATACTACCATTTGTTTACCTGGTCTTCTGTTGATGGGCATTTGAATTGTTTACAGTTTTTGGTTATTTTGTAAAGAGCTGCTTGAGTATGTCTTCTTTGGACATATTTTTAATGAACATATGTTTTCATTTCTCTTAGGTAAATATGTAGGTGTGGAACTCCTGTGTCATAGGGTAGGTCAATACTTAGTTCTATATAAATAACTGATAAACTTAACTTTAAAAGACAAACATGATTTCCTTTTTATTATTATAATAACGGGAGAACTGCCCAGCTGTATCTTATAGCCAGACTTTGATGTAGCAATTTTCTTAGTTTAATAACTGAGTTTCTAAAAATAGATTTAATCTAATTGATACCTTATTACATAATAGGCTTAAATTTTAATTCGAACACAGGGTACAAGACTAAAATTTTTTGATATGCCTCTGTAATATGTTGCATCCCTATATAGAGCATATGTCTGGCTAAGACATAATTGTGTAGGATGCTGCTGTAGGTATGCATTCCTTTCTCTTGATGGTAATAGTCAGGAAGGGACCAACCAGTCGAGGTTTTCATTTATAATAATATCCAGAACATTATGGAAATGTTATTAGTGGTGAGCTGAGAAGATGGAACTCATACTATGTAATGAGAACTGTGGGAGGACAGGGCTCTCACTGTCCCTTATTCTCTTCTTCCCTTTATTGCAATTAGATGATTGCGTGTGATTTTAGACAAGTGCTAAGACCATAACTACTATTTTATGGATTAATATGTTGAAATAACCTGTGAGGGAGGAATTTTTTAAATTAATAATAGTTAAGGTAGTAACATGTATACTTAGATATTCTAGTGCCTGTGAGGTTCCCAGAGTACCTCTTTCCAATTGTATTGTTCTTCCTCCTCTATTCCCAGAGGAAACTACAATCTTGAATTGTGTGGTTAGCATTTTCTTACTTTTCTTTATAGCCTGACTGTATATATTCTCAATATAATGCTTTCATTTGCATGTTTTTGACATTTGTATGAAAGGAAATATATTGTATGTATTCTGAGACTTGTTTTGTTCATTTTTTATGCTCGATTTATTTATGTTAATGCATGTAGGCATAGTTCATTCATTTGTCTTTGGACATTTGTTAGTTCATTCATTTTTCCTGTTGGTAAAAATTTGAGTGGTTTATAGTTGTTCCTTTCTTTGCTATTAAAAACAATGATGTTTTAAATATATTTATACATGTCTCCTGGTAAATATATGCAAAACTTTCTATAGATTATAATCTTTGGAGTGGAAATTGATGGATGATGGGATATGTGGATTTCCATTTTGCTAGATAATTATTTTTTTTGCTAGACAAGTTGTTTTCCAAAGTAATTTATACTCTCATCATCAATAATAATGTACAAAAATTCCCTTTGCATCAGCACTTCTTATTGTTTGGTTATTTAATTTCTGTCAGTTTGGTATACTTAAAATGAAATATCATGGTTTCATTTACGTTTTTCTGATTTCTAATGAGAGAAGAGTACCTTTTCAAATTTTGCATTTGTGTTTCTGCTTCTGTGAAGTGTCTGCCTGCCATTTTCTCATTATTCTAAAAGGTTTTCATTTTTCTTATTTGCAGGGTTTTCTTTTAACTCCTTTCTGGATTATATGTGTTGCAAATTACTTTTACCAGTTCTTAATTTTAAAATAGTTGAATTTATTAATCTTTTCCTTTAGGATCTGTACTTCTTTGTCCTATAAAAATTAGTTCTTTCCCATCTAGAGTTCATAAAGGAATTCACGTATGTTTTCTCCTAAAACTTTTTAAACGTTTGCTCTTTTTATTTGTATCTTTCAATTCAATTTTATCTTTTTTTTCCATATGGAAAACCATTTGTTCTTGCACAACTCACTGAATTGTACTTCCTGTTCCTCTGTATAACTCTACCACATATGATGTTTGCATATATGCACAGTTCTATTCTTGGATTCTCTGCTCTATTCTGTTAATCTATTTTTCTTTTCCTGGGCCAATACTACACAATCATTTGTGGCTGAAAAATGCTAAGCATTATTCCAGCAATAGCTAACTGAATAGCCTCTTTAAACAATTACCTCTTTTTGTAGTTTTTGGAAAAGTTTGCATAAAATTGGAATAGTTTGTGCTTTGACCATTTGGTAGAAACTTGCCTGTTTTTACCAAAGCCATCTGGATTTGATTTTTTTTTGTATGAAGATGCTTAAGATTGTCAATCTTAGCAATGTTAATCAAGGAAAAAAATGAAAGAGAAAGCACAAATAAACTAAAATGTTTTTAAAATAAGAACACAACTATAGATGCAACAGAAAATGAAACAATAAAAGAATATTATGGGTAACACAATACTAATGATGATTTTTTTTTAACAAAATGAATTGAATCTGTAATAAAGTATACAAAAACAACTTTGGCTTACTTAGTTTTCTTTGTTATACCTTTATCGTCTATTTAAATTAATTTTTGTTCTTGTCCTTATATTCTTTATTTGTATGTCTTTAAGCTGACTACATTATTATTTTTCTAATAACTTAAATTGAATGCTTAGACTGTTAAGTTTTGGCCTTTCTTATTCAGTATGTAAGTATTTCTGGCTATTCATTCATCTCCAAGTACTATTTCAGCTATATCTCACAAGTTATGACATGAGGGAATCTTTACTTTTGTTCAGTTATACATTTTTTCTGGTTTCTTGTGATCTCTTTTTTTGACCCTTTATTCATTCAGCAACATTCAACACTGATTTTTGTTTGTTTGTTTACCTAGTATGTGCCAGGATGTTTTGTTAGCCTTTGGATTATATCAATTTTAACAACATGGATGGACCTAGAGGGTATTTTGCTAAGTGAAATACAGTAAGTCAGAAAGAGAAAGACAAATATCGAATGGTTTTACTTATGTGTGGAATCTAAAAAAGCAAAACCCAGTGATAAAGAACCTGTTTCTTTAGTGGTAACCTGTTCAGTATTACACACTATATTGGCCTTTCCTTTTCTTGCTCACTTATCTACCCCTCATTATGTAGTACCTTTTAAATGAACTACTTTCCTTTCACATCTTTATTTCAGGGCCTGCTTTGAAACAAACTAAGGCATTCATGAAGGTTACATTCTGGTGGGGGAGACAACAAATAATAGATATAATAAGTAAATTCTATAATATTTTATAAGGTGATAGGTGTTAAATGAGAAGAAAATAAAGCAGGGTAATGAGTATTTAAAGTGATAGGAGAGGGTTTGTAATTTTATTAATTCTATCTATCTATCTATCTATCTATAATTATCTATCTATCTATCAATCATCTATCAATCAATCAATCAATCAATCTATCTATCTATCTATCTATCTATCTATCTATCTATCTATCTATCTATCTATCTATCTGTCTCATCTATCTATTTATATTTTTGGCTCCCCCTACCAAGTCACTTCTCAAACCCTCGTTCCCAGCCTGGGACCAGATGCTGGTGTTCAATGACTTGGTGCTGCACGGGGAACAGAAGAAGCTGATGGAGTCCCCACCTGTAGTAGTGATGGCTCTGTACCACAGTGATGTGGTGGTGAGTGTCCCCAGGACAGTGCTGACTGCCTCGCTAAAAATGCTGCATTCAGCTAACTTACTTTAATTATTTTATTGAGGCATAACTGAGATATAACATTATACTCATTTCAGGTATAAAACATAATGATTTGATATATGTACATGCTGCAAAATGATCACTACATTAATCTAGTTAACATCCATTACCACACATAGGTACCATTTTTTGTGTGTGATAAATTTTAAGGCCTACTTTCTTAGTGCAACTTTCAAATCTGCGATAAAGTGTTTTTAACTTTAATCACCTTGCTGTACCATATATCCCTGTTACTTGTTTTATAACTGGAAGTTTGTATCTTTTGACCACTTTTATCCTTTTGTCCACCCCCCCCGCATCTGTGGCAACCATCAATATGTTTTCTTTTCTTAAAAATTTTTAATTTAATTTAATTTTATTGTTTTTGACAGAGAGAGAGAGAGAGAGAGAGAGAGAGAGAGAGAGAGAGAGAGAGAGAGAGAGAGATACAGAGACAGAGACAGAAAGAGAACTGAACTGGGGGCACTCCCCAATTCAGCACATGGGTCCGCATAGGCCGGGGCCAAGGTTCTATCCAGGGTCACTGGCGCTGCAAAGTGAGCGTTTAACGCACTGACCCATCCTGGCTTCCCCACTTTTTAAATTCTTAATTGCTAAATGTATTGGGTGACATTGGTTGGTGAAAATTGCACAGGTTCCAGGTGTACAGTTCTACATTACATTGTCTGTGTATTTCATTATGTGCTCACCACCCAGAATCAGTTCTCTTTTTATCACCATATTTTTGATACTACCTCTCTACTCCCTCACCCACCTCCCTCCTTACCCTTAGGTAAGCATTGAACTATTGACTGTGTCCATGAGTTTTTGTGTCTTTGTTACTTTCAGTTTTTTATGACACCTATAGATGAAGTCATATGGTTTTTGATTTTTTATCCCTCTTCTGGATGTCGACCCCAAAACAGGAAAACCTTAGTTTGCAAAGATAAATGTACCCCGATGTTCATTGGAGCACTGTTCAGGGTGCCCAAATCGTGGAAACAACCAAAGTGCCCTTTGATAGATGACTAGATAAAGAAGCTGTGGTACATTTACACAATGGGATACTACTCAATGATAAGAAAAGATGAAATATAGCCATTGCGACAATACTGATGGACCTTGAGTTCATTATATTAACCAAGATAAGTCAATCTGTTTTCTGTATCTATGAGTTAGGATTTTTTTTTTTATTAATGGATTTCACATAATTTATAAATTAGATCATATAGTATTTGTCTTTTTCTGTTTATTTCACTTAGCACAATAATCTCAAGTCCATTCATAAAGTTATGAATGGCAGGATTTCCTTTTTTTATGGCTGAATAATATTGCATTGTGGTGTGTGTGTGTACATATGTGTGTATCTCACAAATTCTTTATACATTCATCTGTTTATGGACCCTTAGTTTTTTCCGTGCCTTGGTTATTATAAATAATGCTGTATAAGAATACAAAGCAGATTTTTTTTATCTTTATTTAAAAAAATTATTTATTTATTTTAGTTATAGTTGAAGTTGATATTCAGTATTATTTTATGTTAGTTTCAGGTATACAGCATAGTGGTCAAACATTTATGTAATTAGACTGACCAGATGTAACATTTTAAATGTGACAGAAAACAATGGTATTGTCTTGTTTAAAACAGTTTGTATGGTGAGCCTAGTCTCACTGGACTAAATTCAAGATGTCAGTAGGTTGACTGTATGTACTGTTTGAAATGGAACAGTACCGTTGTTTTCTATCTCATTTAAAATGCTATGTCTGGTCAGCCTAATATAATTTATGCAGTGATCCTTGAGTAGTCTAGTACCTACCTAGCACTATAGATAATTGTTGCATTAATGACTGTACTTGTCCTCTGTGCGTTCCTTTTTTGGCTTAGTTTTTTTCTTTCCTTTGACTGTATTTCCAGAAGTGAAATTGCTGAATCATATCATATCATAGAAGCTGTACTAATTTAGATTCCCACCAACAGTGCACATGGGTTCCCTTTTCTCCACATCCTTTCCAGCATTTGTTATCTTTTGTCTTTTTGATGATAGCCATTCTAACAGATGGGAGGTGATATCTCATTTCAGTTTTGATTTGCATTTCCCAAATGATTAGTGATGTTGAGCACCTTTTTACCTCTTGGCTATTTTTATGTCTTATGTGGAGAGATGTTTATTGAGTTCCTTTGCCCATATTTTAATTAGATTGTTTGTTCTTTTGCTATCTAGTTATATGAATTCTTTATATATTTTAGATATATATCTGTGACAGATGCCAAAAAAATTTTTTTCAAAGATTTATTTTTATTGTTTTTTGACAGAGAGAGACAGCGAGAAGGGGGAGGGCCCAGAGCAGTCTCCATAGTTGACAGCATTAGTTTTCCATATGGTTTCACTCCACAGGTGGGTGCAGGGCTGCGCAGGGCAGGAACTGGGCCGGAAGACTCCTGCATAGGCCCCGGCAAGAACTGAACTGGGGGCACACCCCAGTTCAGCATATGGGTCTGCCTGGCCTGGGCCCAGGATTTGATCCTTGGTCTCCGGGGCTGCAAAGTGAGTGCTTAACCTGCTGAGCTAGCCCAGCTTCCCCGACAGATGAAAAATTTACTAAAAAAATCTTTTGGCAGTAAATTCTTTCAGTTTTTGAAGGTCTGAAATTTCTTGTATCTACTCTTAAAGAGAGTTTCACAGAGTATAGAATTATACTTTGGCTATAGTTTCTCTTATTATTTTGAAGACATCGTTCTGCTGTCTTGTGGATGTCATATGGTTCGTAGAAGTAAGCTAGCTGACAGGCTAAATTATTGTTCCTTATAGGTAGTGTGACTTTTATGTTTGGCTACTATATATACATATATACATATATACATATATACATATATGTATGTGTGTATGTGTGTGTATATATATATGTATGTATATATATATATATATATATATATATATATATATAGATAGATAGATAGATAGATAGATAGATAGTCTTTGATGTTCTCCAGTTCTGTTTGACATGTCTAGGTGTGAATTTCTTTATCTTGAGATTATAGGATTTCTTGAATTTGAGAAATGCTTTTTTAAAATAATTCTGAAAGATCCAGAGCCAATGTCTCTATGAATTTTTTTTTTTGTTAAATTTATTGGGATGACATTGGTTGGTAACAATTACATAGTTTCCAGGTGTACAACTCTACATTATAACATCTATGTATCGCATTATTTGCTCACCACCCAGAATCAGCTCTCCCTCCATCACCATATATCTGGTGCCCCCTCCCAACTCCTCCCCCCTGCCACCCTCCCACCCCCCTCCCCTCTTATCCTCAGGTAACCACCAAACTATTGAGTGTGTCCATAAGTCTTTGTTTCTTTGTTACTTTTCGTTTTATAATCCACCTATAAATGAGGTCATATGTTTCTTGATTCTTTCAGTGTGACTTATTTCACTTAATAAGATGGTTTCAAGGTCCATCCATGTTGTCACAAATGACTGTATTTCATCTTTTCTTATCGTTGAGTAGTATTCCATTGTGTAAGTGTACCACAATTTCTATGAATTTTATTTCTCCCCCTATTCTCTGTGGAGAATGTCTTTCTGGAGCTGTAATTAGACATATACTAGACCTACCACTTTGTTCTCCATGTCACTTTACCTCTATTTCACATTTCTCTTAAAAAAGAAATTCTGAGGAGAATATGGTTTAATATTTTTAGTTTTATTTATTTTAATTTGATTTGCTCTTAACTCATTTGTATTGGTCACTTAGACTGGGCTATACTGCAGAAACATTTAAATCCTAAACTCTTAGTGCCTTTGAACATGAAGTTTATTTCTTATTCATGCACTGAGGGTCCAGCAGGTCTGCAGAACGACAGTCTTTTGTGCTGGGATCCAGGAACCCAGTTTGCTTACATTTTTGTGGGTTCACAATTTCAATGTGTGGATTCAAGGCTTACCACAGCAGGGGAAGAGAAAGTATATAGGAGTTATGCCTGTTTTTAAGTGCTTCAGACCAGAAAGAACACATGTGACTTCTGCTAATAGCCCATTAGCCAAAAATAATCACATTGGCCAGAAACTAATTTCAATGGAGACTGTAAAATGTGGAAGAACACATGGGGTACTCATTGAATACTCATAATAATGACCTCTGTGAACCTCTAAGTTTTACATTTCTATTTCTATATTAACTTACAAGTTTCTATTGCCATATAAACAAAGTAGCAATATAAAATTATATGTGCAGCTTAATAAATAATTGCATAAATTCTCCCATGTAACCACTATCCTGGTTAAGAACATTATTAGCACTCCAAAGCATGCCTTTTGCCTCTCCTCCTTATAATCTTTCCACCCCAAAGGGAACCACTATCTTGATTTTTATGATAAACCATTGTCTTACTATTCTTTATATATAGTTTTCCACTTATAAATGCATCCTTAAATAATATAGTTTAATTTTGTCTGTTTTAGACTTTATATATATTATAGATTTTTTTTTTGCTTATACATGCTATTCATCTATGTTCTTGCATGTAGCTATAGTTCATTAGCTACAGATAGATATTTAGATAGTTTCCAGGTTTTTTCCCCCTGGTATTATGAACAATGCTACTATAACCATTTTGTGCAGTGTACAAGTATATACAAGCATGAGTTCTTCTTGTGTATTTACACATAGTGGAATGGTTGGATCATAGCATCTGGGGGATATTTTCCATTTTAATAGATAATGCCAAACTTTTCCAAAGTGTGTGTATCAGTTGATTCTCTTACCAGCTGTATATGAGATTATGAGATTTCCTCCTTGTTCTACAAGCTTGTAAAATTTGACATTGATGGATTTTTGAAAATTTGCCAGTCTGTTTGGGTATGTAATGTGGACTTACTCTAATTTTACTTTTTACTTACTTGAGTACTAGTAATATTGAATACTTTTGATGTGTTAATTGGCCATTTGTATTTCTTTTCTTTGTTTTCTTTCCTTTCCTGTCCTGTCCTTTCCTTTTTCTTTTTTGAAGGGCCTAATCAAGTCTTGTCTATTTTTTTTTAAGTAGGTTGTCTTTTTTATTGATATCTAGCAGTTTATAAAAGTTTTTAAAATTCCATATATGTATATGCTCTGTCAGTTCTTTTATATCTTTAAATAGAGTAAACATATCAATTTAAGTTTATTACTGATTATTATAACATATGCCATCTAAGTGGATCTGATCTTGTTTGTTATTTCTACTTATTTTTGCTCATAGTGGATTGATTCCTCATATGGTTTTGATTTTCTTTTTTTTTTTTTAAAGATTTATTTTTATTGTTTTTGACAGAGAGAAAGAGAGAGATACAGAGACAGAGAGAAGGGGGAGGGCCCTGAACAGTCTCCACAGTTGTACACCATTGGTTTTTCCACATAGTTTTATTCCACAGGTGGGCACGAGGCTGCACAGGGCAGGAACTGGGCCGGAGTCTTGCCCCGGTGAGAACTGAACTGGGCGCACTCCCCAGTTCGTCATATGGGTCCACATGGGCTGGGGCTGGGATTTGATCCTCAGTCCCCAGGGCTGCAATGTGAGCGCTCAACCCACTGAGCCATCCCGGCTTCCCCGGTTTTGATTTTCTTGATGGTATATTCATGTTCCTTGGGAGATTATCTGTGGTAATTCAAGTCTTGGTTTTAAGGTGTTTTCTTCCAGAGCACCTGAGTTTGTCTGGACTTGGTGCCAAGGCATACTACTAGTTCATGCACTTTAAGTTATTGGGTAAGGCCTGTGGGGTGCTACAGAAGCAAGTAACATGATTTCAATTCAATTGAGATTAGACCTGTGGTTGAGAATTTTCAGAAGAGATGATCATTCCTTCTCAGCCCAGAGTTAATGGAAATGAAATAAGCAAATATTCATTTTCTCCTTGTGCACTATGGAGTCTTTAAAACAATTCGGTTCATTCTTTTACTGAGGTGTCAGCTCTTAGGGATTTTATTATTTTATTTTTGGTGAGAGTCTCTGATCTAATTTAACACTTGGTGTAGTTAGTCCCTGGGTTTATCCCTGTTCTTTTGTCACATAAACTGATTAGCATGAAGCTATAGGCCTCTAGGGATCAGCGGATGTTCCCATGACAGATACCAGCTTTAGCACTTTGTTCCCTCTCTGGATTCTTGCTTATTGTCATTTTTGGCCTCTGAGGATTGTTCTCAATTTCTTGTCAGTTTCTGTGTGCAGTTATAGAGGTTTCTTTTATTTTTTTCTGCTCTTCCCCCACTGAAACCAGTTTTAAAAAATATTCTGTACTATGAGGTATTTTTCATGATAGTGAATGCCTCATATTGTGGAAAGAAGTTGTAAAGTATTTTATTTTTCTTAAATACCTGTATATTTAAGACGATCACTATAAAATGTCACTCTCCCTGGCTTAATGTTATTTCTTGAGTGGGATGGAAATTGTTGGAGTTAATCCTAACAATTTAGAAATTTCCAGGTGAGTGGACCATACAGGCCAGAGGGGAAAATATTTTAAAACTAATTATAGGTAATGAGGGAAGCTGGCTGTGAAGATGCTATCCTCATATCCCACCATTTCCTCTTAGACTTGATAAGGGCTCCAGGAAAGCAAAATATTTTGATTGCTATTGGAAGTGAGTTCACAAACTGCCTGCTTAAATTCTATGACTAAAGAAATTGGAATTCATTTTTTTTGGGAAATAGTGCATCTAACATATTATTTAAGGCCAATTGAACAAATAAAACGTACATAATTGTTTTATAGACACTGTCGACTAACATAGAAATTGATTTAACCAGTACAATGGGTCCTTTATATAATTTAACACTATATAGAAATTATTGCTTTGAAAAACTTTTGTTATTAATGAAAAATTATCAGTTTTGATTTTTGAAATGTCTTCAGCCAACAGTTGAAACTTATCTTAAAAAGAACACTCATAAGTAAAAATTTTTACGTTTTCATCTGAACAAAATCATATCAGAAAGATTATTGTCAACAATTATAAAGCACAATTTTGAATTGCCAGATGAAATTGATAAAAGATAATATGCTATAATTTTTATTGTTCTTTTATTAATTTTGTTGTCTAAAATATATAATTTAAATATTTAATGTACAATGTAGGTGATGATTTTGCACAAGTGGAAGGTAAGTAATATATGAACCTTATTATATAATAACACTTTCATTGACAGGTTGAAAATGATTGGGATTGAAGCTTAATAGCAAATAACCTTTTGTTAAAAAAAAGAAATTTTAGTATATTTTAATAATTTTCTTTTTAGTTCCTCATGCACAAAATCAAATATTAAATATAATCTCTGCTTTGTAACTGAAGTTTAATCTGTAAAACATGCCTGAAGTATTGTTAAATTTATATATACTTTCAGTATTGTTTTTGACTAGGATGTTCTATGACCTCATAATTATAAAGTGTTCACTTAAGTACATTATTTTACAGATTTTGTGAGTAGCACTACTTCTTAAAGAATTTTTTTCTGCTAAGAAGTTGAGGGGAAGCCGGGATGGCTCAGTGGGATAAGCGCTCACTTGGCAGCCCCGGGGACCGAGGATCGAATCCTGGCCCTGGCCCGTGCAGACCCATATGCTGAACTGGGGAATGCCCCCAGTTCAGTTCTTGCTGGGGTGAGATCCTGGCCCAGTCCTGCCCTGTGCAGCCTGCGCCTACCTGTGGAATGAAACTATGTGGAAAAACCGATGATGTGTAACTATGGATACTGTTCTGGGCCCGCCCCCTTCTCTCTGTCTCTGTATCTCTCTCTCTCTGTCAAAAACAATAAAAATAAATCTTTCAAAGAAGTTGAGTTAAAATGGATGCTGATATTTATTTTAAAATAGCCAAAAAAGCAACATTTTCTTCTTAGTGAGTTTTTAAATGAAACTATTTTTTCTATTACTAGTTTGTACTATTTCATCTAGAACATAATATATTAGCAGTAGAATTTATATAACTGGTGGAAGGGACAGTGAGGAGAGTTTTACTTTTCAAGGACTATTAAATGAGAACACCTCCCATTGTTTAAATGTGGTCCAAGCTCCACTTTTAAAAATAAATGCATAAAACAATATTCATCTGTGGCAGAGTGCTAATTGTTCTTCAGTAAACACATCCTCCCATTCTTCTTTTTCGAAATAATATCCCCTCAGCCCAAGTTGTAGCTGGGCACATAGCCACACAATTTGACCACCTTTACCAGCCTCTCTGAAAGCCAGACATGGGCTATAGTTACGTTTCAGCCATAAACCTATGAGTGGAAATGATGTATGCAATGTTTGTTCTCTAAATTTCTTGCCTTTCGTTTTCTCTTTTTCTGTGTTTGACTGTCTGGAACGTGCAGATAAGAGGTTGCGGAGAGAGCTAGCTCTGGTCATGCAGAATGGAGTAACAGCAAAACAAAGACTTTGTGGGACTGAATTTGCATTTCTACCTACTAGTTGTATACTTGGCTGACCTACTAATTCTAGATCATCAGATAAGAAAGAAAGAAACTTCTGTTGATTGAGCCAATTGAACCACTGTATTTTTGAGTCTTATAAACATAGCTGGTTAATCCATATCCTAACTAATACATCTAAAAATAGCTAATACAACTTCTATATCTGTGCTGCTGAATAAAGTACGCATCAGTCCTGTGGCTATTGAGAACTTTAAATATGGCTAGTGAGATTAAGGAACTGATTTTTAAGACTTTTATTAAATTTATTGGGGTGACATTGGTTAATAAAATTATGTAGGTTTCAAATGTATTACAATTCTATAATACATCATTTATGAGGTCTGAGAAGCTTAAGAACTCATCCTAGAAAAAGTGCTACATACCTCATTGCTGAATATCACTACAGTCACTTTTAAAGCACTCCCCTTCAATGCTATGCATTGATGCCAGCACCTAGTCCAATCTTGAAAGCAGTTTTGAAACTTTTTTTTTTTGAATGTCTATCAGAGCTGTCATTGTATTACTCTTGATGTCCTGAATATCATCTAATTGTCTTCTTTTCAACATTTTCTTGTTCTTCGGGTAAAGAAAAAAAGTCAATGGGGGCCAGAACAGGTGAGTAGAGAGGGTATTCCAATACAGTTATTTGTTTACTGGCTAAAAACTCCCTTACAGACAGTGCCATATGAGGTGATGCATTGTCATGACACAAGAGCTGTGAGTTGGCGAAAAGTTCAGGCCATTTTCATCTAATTTTTTCATGCAGCCTGTTCAGCACTTCCAAATAGTTAGCATCATTGACTGTCTAGTTGGTACAAATTCATAATGAACAATCCCTCTGATATCAAAAAATGTTAGCAACATCCTTTTGACTCTTGATTTGAACTGAGGGAACTTTATTGGTCATGGAGAATTGTCTGACTTCCACTGTGTACTTTGACACTTTATTTCAGGGTTATACTGGGTACACCCATGTTTCATCGTCAGTGATAACATGACCCAAAACATCGTCTTGCCTCTCCAAAAGGTCTTGGTAAACTTAAGCTCCGAAATTTTTGTGTCAGCACTCAAAAACACTCAACAGCAATAATGAATGCTAATCAGCAAGACACCGCCACACATCAACATGAACACAGCTGTGAGACACTGATATTCTAATATTACGAAACCTTACTGAGTTGTTTATACAGTGCTGTCAATGTAAGGGCTTGGTGGCAAGTTCACGAACTTAATTGTTAGACCTCAGATATCAGGCATGCCTACCCTGTAGCCCAGGTTGGCTTTAAATGAGGCCCAACACAAATTCTTAAAACATGAAATTTCTTTGCAACTTTTTTTTTTTTTTTAGCTCATTAGTTATTGTTAGTTAGTGTTAGTACATTTTATGTATGACCCAAGACAATTCTTCCAATGTGGCCCAGGGAAGCCAAAAGTTTGGACACCACTGATCTATATACTGCATTGTGTGTTTACTACCCAGTCAGTTCTTCTGTCAGCATATATTTGACACCCTCTTATACCACCTTCTCCCTCCTTACCCTCTGATAACCACTAAAATCTTGTCTGTGTCTATGAGTACTTTTTCTTTGTCTTGTTCATTTGTTGTTTTTAATTTAGATCCTGCATATGAGTTGAAATCATTTGGTTCTTGACTTTTTATGTTTGACTTATTTTGCTTAGCTCGATAGTCTCAAGATCCATCCATGTTGTTGCAAATGGCAGTGTTTTTTTTTTAAAGACTTATTTATTGTTTTTGACAGAGAGAGAGATACAGTCAGAGACAGAGAGAAGGGGGAGGGCCCCAAACAGTCTCCATAGTTGCACATCATTGGTTTTCCACATAGTTTCATTCCACAGGTGGGCGGGGCTGCACAGGGCAGGAACTGGGCTGGGGTCTCACCCCGGTGAGAACTGAACTGGGGGCACTCCCCAGTTCAGCACATGGGTCCACATGGGCCGGGGCCGGGATTCGATCCTCGGTCCCCGGGGCTGCAAAGTGAGTGCCTAACCCACTGAGCCATCCCGGCTTCCCAGCAGTATTTTTATGGTTGAGTAATATTCCTTTTTATACTCGTATATGTGCCACATCTCCTTTATACGATCTATCGAAGGTATACCGTACTTTGGTTGTTTCTATGTCTTAGCCACTGTGAATTTTTAGTTATATTTAATTTTAATACTTTTAAACTTAGTATATTAACAAGTTTGATATCAGAGGGATTGTTAACATTTTAGAGACAAAAACATTGATTACAAAAATAATTAATCAGGTTATTCTAAATATTTAACAAAAATTAAATTCTTATATATCATATCTAAAAAGAGTTTAGATACCTTAAAATCAGGAAAAATATACAAGAATTTCCAAAGTTATTATGACTTATTTTTATACTTATTATGAAGGAATTACAGAGGTATTGATTCTTTGGGTTTAAGTTTGCTGCTTTATTAATTTAGAACATACTATTTTATCTTCCATTGTAGGTTAGAATCTCATCTTGAACTTTCCCAGGTTACATGTTTTGAATTATTAAACAACTGCTTTTTTTATTTATTGGTCAATTGAATTATTAGCAATTGGAGTCAGGTTGCAATTTCCCAATGTAATTTGACATGCTTTGGGCTGGACCCATTTTAATAGAAATAAACCTGATATGTCAATGGGCTTTTTAAGCTCACTGTATATACCTTTTTTATGTTGGCTTTAGTTTGAAACTTGACGTTTTCCTCCAAATGGTATGTTCTTTAAGTTTCCTTTAGACAATGTTATAGTGTCCAATTTAAGCTTCCCGAAATTGATACTTGTATATTTAGACTTCTTTTGCAAGCATTTCTGGAAAATTATATTTAATGTATATTAAAACCTTATTTTAATTTGAAAGGCCATTGAGGTCTCATCACCCAGGATAAAAGTTTTGAAGCCTATATTAAAAAAAAAATCTCCTTTTTTGTATTTTTGGCTAATCTATCACCTTGGAATAGTTTACTTTGTATATGACCAGCAATGCTTATTAATTTTGGCTCCTCTTTCTACCACCTTATTGAATATGACCACTAGTGATGAATCTTTCCTGTTTTGGAATAGTTTCCATTATTACTGGGACTGCTTGACTTCAATTTCTTGTATCCACTCTATTTACACAGGATGAGAACAGTACATTTGCATATATTGTATATTTAATAGAATAGAATGCTCACATATATTAACATTTATCTCCATATGAAAATTAATAAAAGTAATTTTGTTAGGATCACTTTACTTCTGTAGTTTTATGTATTTCTTTTTAATAACATAATGGACATTTAATTACTCAGTTTGTACTAATTTACTAGCTGTTCTTTGCTTTTGGATACTCAAGTAATTGCAAGTTGGGAGTGAGAGTAAGCTGGCTCTTTAGTCCCCTCAACCTTACCTACATTTTGAAAATGTCTTTACTTTTTAACCACAACAAGATGTCACATTCTCTTTATGATAGTCTACTTGGAATTAGTTACCTTGCAAGTTCCCTTGTTCTTTTTGAATGTTGATGATGAGCGAACACTTTGAGTTGGGCTTCTTCTAGTGACAGAAATGAAATATATATATGCCTTCTGTTCACATTGATTTTTCCTATTTTAACAACTGATCTTATTACATTCTTTAAACTTTATCTCTAACATAAACTTTTTCTTTACAATATGCCATTTAGACTTTTAACCTCTTTTCAGAACTGAAAGTGTACCCTCTTTTTATTGAAAATTTTTACATCTCATCCATCACCCTTTTGAAGGGAGGTAGAAGAAAGGGATCTATGATGAATCATAGAATTTTTGAACTGGCAGGGGCTTTAGAGGTCATTAGTGCTTTCATTTTACAGGTAGAGAATTGAATGTTCAGAGTGGACACATTGCCCTAAGTTATATGTATGTGTCTATGTGCATGTGTACACACACACACACACACACACACACACACACACACACACTCCTTAAATTGTTAAAGATTATTAGTCGTGCCATCCCCCTGTGGAGTGAGGCTTTGGTGAGTTCCCTGTAAGTATCCTGGGATTCCCAGATGAAGTTAAAGATTGATCACATTGTCATAGCATCTGGTTGAGGACTGATTCTTTTCTCCTAAGGGACTTCTCTGAGTCCGTACTTGAGGGTGGTAATTAAATCAGTCCTCTCTCAGACCAACTTCAATCAATTTAAATGATGGAAGGATTATCAAACCACTCTGGAAAAATATGATGCTAGAGGGACAGTCCGAGTCCCAGGTTACTTTGATCTCATACCGTCTGTGTGTCTGCCATGACTATTGTGTATTTTAAGAAATTTTCAAGATAAATGCTATGCCTTATGACTGAATTCTAGCATGAAAAATGAGGTAAAACAGAGCAGATAATCTAAGAATCTTGGAAATCACTGAAATCATCTAGTTCAACTTCCTTATTTACAGAACAGTAAAACAAATCTGGTTTAAGATTTTTAAGACATTAAATTATTGTGGCATCAGAATACACAGTGAGCAACTTGTCCTGCTAACATTTTGAAGAGTTAGAATAGAAGTAATCAACAATGTATTCAATTAGATATAGAAGAGTTTTCTGATTACAGTGTTTTGGGATTATTAGAGTTAAAACTTTCTACATAATATTTTAAGCCATTTTAATTTCAAATAGATGCCATGTAAACATAACCAGTGTACTATATTCATTAAAAACACATTTTATAGTTTTGCTACACAGTGGAAGCTAAGGGTGAACATTCATTAGCATTACCATCTTATATCTAACAGGATAGAATTAACATAATCTAAAATTGTAATACTATTATCCTCCATCCCCAGTAGAAACTTTTTAAATTTTTAAATTATTTTTTTATTTGTACTTTCTTGCATTTGCTCCCTTGTATCTCTTTTTGGAAAGGCTACATGGCTAAGAGCACAAGGGTAAAAAATAAATTGTTATTGGACCAAAATACTTTTTTGGGGGGCATATGTTAGAGCTTAACACTGTAGAACTATGAAGTATGATAACATAATTTTAGTGAAGTTAGTAAGACCCATGGATGTTTCTATGATGAATAACAAGGTCAATAAGAGTGGGTTTTATACAATTAGTTTTACACATACATGATTGTTTTCACTGTTAGTAAATACCCACAAAAATATAATAGTGCTCAAAATCCTATCGCTTTAAAAACTCGAAGAACAAAGATGAGAAATCAAAGCTTTCTTTTAGAAGACAGTCTTAAAAAAGCTGTCACCATGTAAAGGAAGTAATTTGATAAAGACAGTAGTCAAGTAGAAATAGAAACTGCTATTTAGCTCCTGGAATAAAGCTCTGGAAACAGACAGCTATACAGCTACATTTTATAGACTTTACTGGGCTATTAGCTTTATTGTCAGACCATACTGATTCATGCACAATAATTAGCAACCTTAACTATTTCTTGGAAGAAATGAATAATTATTTTATATTACAACTTAAGAAAATATTACAAAGTTCATTTAAATTCATGGCATTGCCTTGGTAATTTTCATTGCACTAATTTGCAAATACAATAACTTATCCCTGAAATCCCTTGTCTGACACTTTCCTGTTAGCAAAATCTAATAGGGCAGAATTTCACTGAAGTCTTGTCATAATGAATTCTCCCCTTTTCTTAGTTGGGAAAGATTTTTTTTCTTAACCTACTTTAAAGCAGTCAAGAAAACAAGTTATTAAAGCACATCTAGTGGTACATTGTCCTTAATTTTGTAGTGTAAGTTTTTTTTTTTAAGTGATGTACAAAATATTCATTGTAAATTTATTGTGAGGGGAGATATGTGTCAAAATTGGCACACAATAACTCAAATGTGTGAAGAGACCATCTATCTTTCATTATTTTATAACTGTTCTTATTTGTCATCAAGTCCTTATACTCACAAAGAGAAAGAAAAACTTATTTGTCAATTCAAAGTAATTCAATTTTCCCCCATTTTAAACAGTTTTTTTTTTTTTTTAAAGGATTGACAAATGGTTTTTTCTCTCTTTTCTCAGCCTTTCCAAGATGGTTTTCAACTAGGAAAATGGAGAAGAACTCATTTCCACCTTGCGCTGAAAGAGAGCCCCACACACATTTGTTGTTCTTCCATTGAAATCAAATCCTTCTATTTTCACTTTTTTCTTTTTTAAAAAAGATTTGTTTTATTGTTTGACAGGAGGTGAAGTGGGGCGGCGGGTGGGCCCAGAGCATTCTCCACAGTTGTACGTCTTTAGTTGTGACACAGTTTCACTCCACACAGGTGAATGTGGGGCCTTGCAGGGTGAGAACTGAACTGGGGACAGTTCAGTATATAGGTTTGCATGGGCCAGGGCTGGGATTTGTTCCCCAGACCTTGCAGTTGCAAGGCAAGTGCCCACCCTATTGAGCTATCACAGCATCCCTTTACCTTCTTTGGTGTATTTGCCCTTTTCTAACTGGGGGAAAAAAGTGGCTAAGGGTTTTAGAGAAAAAAACAAAAAGGGCAAATATATCAGTAAATATTTAAAAAATATCCTCATTACATTCTTCTTCATAGTACCTCTGGAATTTCATGGAATGTTATCCCTATCTTAGAAATAAAAAAACAGTAAGAGAAATTAAGGATAGTCAGGAGAATAGAAGACTATAACTTGTGGTTTCCCTGCTATAGAACCATATGCATCAGGAATATTTACTGGAGCCTATACATTGTGCTTGAAGTTTTGGGAACTTTAATAAAGCATAAGACATTGGCCCTTGTCCTTTAGGATCTTAACATCTAGGGAGATAAGACTGATGTGCTATTCATTAAAGATGGCAAATGAGTGTTCAATGAATCAGCACTATTGTAGTTCATAATAGCATGATTGACTCAGGCTGGGCTGGTGAAAGAACATTTCCCGGAGGGAGTGAAATGTAAGCTCATTTTAGAATTATGGATAGGATTCACATTGGTGGAATGCAGGGAGGATGATGGCCTAAGGGAACGATGTGACTGTAAGAAATTTATGGAGGAGGAAGACAAAAAGTGGACTTAAGAGACAAATAATCTATTTTTTTAAGTCAATCATTTATGCAAGAAGTACTTAGTAAGACTGAACTAGAAGTTTAGAGATGTCATATTTTGAGACATGGCTAGATTTGTTCTGATTAACTGTTTCAAACAGGGCATTTGGGAAGAGCTGAGACTTAGAACTAAACTCTGTCAATGCAGTAGGATGGCTGCTATGAACACATATGCAAGTCTTTAAGAGAAATTGGTGATTGAGGTACAGGCTCTAGAAAGTGTGGAAACCAGCTGTTGTTTTAACAAGGCTGCAGTGACATGCGTAAATATGGAAGGAAGCCAGGTATTTTTACATGAGTACAGTACATAATTCAGAGGATATAACACTTGCATATGAGGTGGTTGCAAGGTAAGTTTGTTAGTGAGTGGAAAGACTCTAATCCAAAGAAAGACTCCAGTCCTGAGAGTGGCAAGAAGGAGAAAGGGCCCTATCCTTCAGGGTGTTATTAAGATAAGGATGCAGTCTTCAGGAACAGCAAGAGTCATTTAAGTTCTCTGGAAATGTCATCTAATCTCAAGGTTTATGGATGACATGTGAAATGTATGTGACCTGCTCTAGCAGTAGAGTTTCCTGGAAAGAACAGAATATGGAGTCGGATAGACCTGGAAATCAGCCAGTGTCAGTTGTACACACCATTGGCTGTGTGTATGATCTTGGGGTAGCAACATTAATATCCATTTAAAAATCTCCTAAATGGAGATTAAATCTCATAGTTAAAGAGTTGTATTGAGAATTGTTGGGAGATAAGGTGATATAGGTAGACTGGCATATGATAGACATTTTGAATAAGTATTAATTTTTCTTCCACAACTATGATCACTTTCCTATTCTCAAATGCTTAGAGGCTCTTTCACCTAGATGGCCCATAGTATAGTATGTCATATCACATGCCTGCTGTTGAATTTATTATCTTCACTCCCCAAACTGCTATTTTTCCTGTTTCCTATTTGCATTTATGGCATTATTGTGCTCCCTAGGGTGAACCTTTAACCCAAAGTACAAAGGATTAGGGTGAAGGGAGAGATGTGAATTGTGCAAGTACAGGGTCAGATCTTGTCTTTATTGACAATTTTGATATTTTGTTCTTCATGCATTTTCTGCAGTAGTTTTTATGTTAAAAATTTTTATTAAAATATTATTTATCGTGATTAATGAAGTTTTTGGTGCCTCTTTAAACGTTGGGCATGAATTGAGTGCCTTACTTGCCTTACCCTCGTCTTGGCCCTGAAATGATGCTCTACCTGCCAAAATATTGTTTGTGCTGCATTTTATTTTTTAATATTTTAATTAGTTTGTCTATGTTTAAAAATCAGGGGAGGTCAAATTATGGTTTTCTTGAAAACCTAAAATCTGGCAAATTAGATCTGTATTTTCCATGATTTCAGTTGGATAAAGATGACTGATAGCTACTTTCTTTAGAGGGACCATGAACTCTCCATTTGGCCATGGTTTCCACTATTGCTTCTTTGTACATTCTTGTATATTTCTGTGCTTTAGCTTTTCACCCATCTTTTTCTTCTTTTATTTCTTATTCTTTTCCTTTTTCCTTTGTTTCTTCCAGATTGACCATTTCATTCTACTTTATTACTTAAGCTACTCTTCTATCCTTTTTTAATGGCCAGCTCTTCTCCATGTTATGCAGATTTATGATCGTAAGCTCACACAACAATAGAACTTGGGGATGTCTGTATAGTGCAGTGGTTGAGAGCTTGCCTTGCAGTCATAAGGTCCGGGGTTCGATTCCCAGCCCCAGCGCATGCAGGTCCTTGTGCTGGGCTGTGTTGCAGCTGGTGACCACCTGTATGGTTTGGTGGCAGAGGTTCTCCCTTCCCATGTGAAGGCCCCTTGTTCCCACACCCCCAGTGTAGCTCCCACGCCCTCATTGTGGCCCCATGTCCACCTGTGTGGAATGAAATCATGTCACAACTAATGACATACAACTATGGAGACTGGGCTAGGTCCTCCCTGCTTCTCTCTCTTTCTCTCTCTCTCATCTTCTTTCAATAAAATAAAATTAAAAAAACAAAAAACAGTAGAAATTTAAGAGAATTCAGTGATTATTCCGTTTCTCTTCATTATTTATAGGCAAGAAAGCTGAAACACAAGAAGGTTGAGACTTGTCAAAGGTCATTCAATTTAAGCAATGGAACAAATTATACCCAAGCTCATGTCTTTGAAAATAAACTTCAATACTTCAGCCCCCATCATTAGTGTTTTTGAAAGCTTCTCCTCTCCTCTCCCCCACCCCCATAAGGCTGACTCAACCACTAAACCTTTGTCATGGTAATTTTTTACTTACAGTAAAATCATCTTTGTTTTGGGTTCTGTTCCTTACCCCAGAATGCAAAAATTTTGGTTAAAAATGCTGGGATACTGTGAAGGGAACAATCCCAGGGACTGCTGGTATAAGATAAAATGAGTGTCTTTTGCTCTGATAAATGACAAAAGGAGGAAAACAGAGGAGGGAGGAGGACCTGTATTGTTTCAGTGTGACTCTAGGTGACCTTAGCCTTCTGGAAAGTCAAGCCAGTTTGCTGGACTGAAACTAGGCCACACCTCTTCTTCCCTCTGGTTTTTCCTACTTGACATAACAGTTTAGAAAACTATTATGTAGTATCTAGAGTTTTCTTTCCATTGCTACAGATCTCAGTGGGGATAGTTATACTGGACACTTTCTTTAAATTTTTATTTTTATTGTTTTTGAGAGAGAGAGAGAGAGAGAGACAGAGACAGAGACAGAGACAGAGACAGAAACAGAGAGAGAATTGGGGGAACTCCCCAGTTCAGCACATGTGTCCGTATGGACCGGGGCTGGGATTCGATCCTCGGTCCCTGGTGCTGCAAAGTGAGTGCTTAACCCACTGAGCCATCCCGGCTTCCCCTCTGGACACTTCCTTAACATCCATTTTTATTATGGAGATTGCGGCATGAAAGGCTAAAAAAGTGAAAAGTAACTCGTGCAAAAAGAAGTTCTTGAAAAATCTCTAACATGAAACAATATGGGAAGGTGAGGATCAAAACTCTCAATAGTTGTGGCCTCTCTGTACTAAATTACTATTTTTTTTATAGGGGTAGAAATCCTGAGCTGAGGGTGACTTTTCTATGTTACTGCCTAAGAGTTTGTGACAAAAGGTTTGTGAAGAGAGGATGTGAGGTGCTTAACCCATTATTTAAACACTAATCTAGATATTGCTGTGAAAGTATTTTATAGATGTGATTAAAGTCTATAATCACTTTACTTTAAGTAAAGGAGATTATCCTAGATAATTTGTGTGGGCCTGATTCAATCTGTTGAAAGGCCATAAAAATCAGAGCTCTAGGTGCTGAACACACAATGCAATATATTGATGATGTATTATAGGAATGTACACTTGAAACCTTTATGCTTTTACTAACCAAGTCACCCCAATAAGTAAAAAAAAAAAAAAAAGGAATAAAGTTGAGAAGAAATTCTGCCCCTGGACAGCAACTTGAGTCTGTTCTGAGAGTTCCAACCTGCCTTTTTGACGACCTATGTTACAGGTTTCAGATTGTATGAGCACCCACAATTGTATGAGCCAATTTATTGCAATAAATGCCTTAATATACGCATATCACATATGTGTGTGTTTCCTTAATTGAGTTCTGTCTAAATGGGGGAAACAGAGGTCTCTGTATAGTGTTGTTCTGTGTATAGCATTGGTATCTTGGAAATGTTAGAGCTGAGTACTGGGGTGGGAAAAACGAACACTTTTAGATGCCAGATCTTAGTCCAGATGCTTTTATGAAATCACTGAAAGGTTTCTAACTTAAAGGAAGTGTTACATACTGACTATTAATGGTGAAATAAAATATGATAGGGTGATAAGCATGTCTTCTGTTCCAACTACCCAAAATGATGTGGATTTCATAGTTTTCAGACTTCAACAACTGAAGTTACTCAAGTTAAACCAAGCCCATTTGCCAGTTCTGGATGTCAAGGGCAAAATGTCAAGCAATTGCACATTTGAGAGGCCAGAGGTAGGATTGGTGAACATCACTGTACTTATCCTAGAGACCTCATTTAGAATACAAGAAGTGCTTCTGTGGAACATTAATCATATTATATGCAATCTTAATTATTAAAACATTTTCCAACAAAGTGCTTTCTTTCTTCAGGCTTCTACTTTTTTTGTCTAACTTCCAGCCTTTCATCACATTGGTTTTATAGAGGGGCATCTCAATGTGACTGCCTGGGAGAAGAATGTTACCCAGTAGGGCTCAGGGACTTTACTCAGGCAAACTAATTGGTATGGAAGCAGTGTGTTCTTTCTCCTTGGCATAGCTGTCAACAGAGTTGGGTCTACGTGACTCATAAATCATTTCAGAATTTTAACAGAAATTGTGTGTGAAAAAGAAAAGGTAAAGACCAGAGAGATGAAATTTAAAAGCTAACTATTAAAATGAATAGAAAATGTATTAAAATAATGAGGAAGATGCTGACAATGTATTAACAAATGAGTTAATCTCATATTTTATCAGAGCATTTCTGCTTTGGACCTCATTTAAACAATGTTAAATGTAGATCTAGAGTTTGGAATGTCTATTTCTCTTAGAAATGTTTATAAAGAGCTACCGATTAACTTTATGTCTGAAGTCAGTGCTCAAGTCTGTTAGGATTTTGCAGAAAGTACTGCTCAATCCTTTTTGTTTTTTTAATATATTTTTTTTAATTTATTTTTGACAGAGAGAGAGAGAGAGATACAGAGACAGATACAGAGACAGATACAGAGACAGAGAGAGAACTGAACTGGGGGAGCTCCCAGTTCAGCATATGGTTCCGCATGGGCCGGGGCTGGAACTCGATCCCTGGTCCCGGCGCTGCAAAGTGAACACTTAACCCACTGAGCCATCCCAGCTTCCCCTCAATCTTTTATTAAATAATTTTATAATTCTATAGTGAGTATTTTCTTTCTGAACAATAGTTATGCCAGTAATTCAACACTCAGGGGCTTAATATAATTTCAAGTCAGAAAAAATTCAACATTGTTTTTGATAGGATTAAGTTCAGTTATATGTAATAGATTACCACAAGCAACAGAGATGTGTAGACATGATGTCTGGAGGTACCATGTCTAGGACTGGTGTGGCCACTTTTCCACCATTGGGAAGTCAGGAACTTATATATTTCTGTTCCCCTATATTGATATGTGGCTTCCATTCTCACTTCATGGTTTAAAATGACTGCAAGTGTGCCAACCATCATGTTTGTGTTCTGAGCAACACAAAAGAAGAGGACAAGAGGGGATCACTTTCCAGTTTATTTGGAGCAGATTAAGAAACCTGCATGGAAGTCCATATAGCACATCCTCTTATATCTCAGTATCAGCACGTAAGTCCTTTCATAATATTGTGTGTTGGGGAGTCTGGGAACAGTGTTGCTTTGCTGGTGCATTATTGCCCTGAGTGAAGTAGAGCAACAATGAAGAAAGTAGAAAAGTGGCAGTCTCTACCACATATCTCTATTTGAAAGAACATTAAAAAAAAGAAAAGAAAAGAAAAGAAAAAAGAAACAAATAAGTGCATTGTCTAAATTCGAAAATGAAGTAAGATCAAGATTCTTAAAAGTGTGACTTCTAACAGCATAATCATTCTATCAGTTTGTCACCATGAACTGGAGTATTTTGATTTCTTGGTGGTCTCCTATATGGCTTTGAAAGTTGATGTGATATAATTGGGGCAGAGAGAAGTAGCTGTAAGAGTACATGGATGTGGTATGTGTATGTATGCACCAAATGGCCTTGTGAGTGTGGAGATGAGGATGCACTAGTGAATGGCTGGCTACAGAATGGAATCCTTTCTGACATGCAAATGGACCAAAAATTTGGAGGTCCAGTGTGTTTCGGAAGAAAAATGTGATGACTATACTGGATAGATATTTGAAAGCATAATTTATCTTCTCTTTTTTCTGTTTAGGAGATTGTGCCTTTTTGATGTATTGTAATACTTTGTGTAATTTTCCATTCTCTTTTCTGAGCATTGTATAGTTTTGTGAGTGGAGTAGATTTATATAGATCAAGCGGAGTGTTTTAGAATTTACATGGTCTTTGTATTGGTTGGATGTTGCGGAGAAATGTTTGAATCTAAGTAACAAACTTTGTACCAAGATGTTGGAGATTCCAAAATCCACTGGGAAACTTTGTCGGTGTTAATTGAAGCATGTAGCCTATCACAGGATTTCTAAGGTTCACAAGAAGACATTAAGATCAGCATATGATGTCCCAGAGGAGACACATTTTTGAAATGGGGCAAAGATTGTGATTTCAGTCTTAACCACAGCTCTCTCCCTGACCTCAGTCTCTTAGGTTTAGTGCGCTGGGGATTGTGAAACATGGTGAAGGCTTAAGCTGTATACAAGTATATACCTCTTAGACCAGGGGTCCCCAAGGCATGGAACTGGTCTGTGGCCTGTAAGGAATTGCCACATAGCAGGAGGTGAGTGGAGGGCAAGTGAGTGAAACTTCATCTGTATTTACAGCCACTCCCCATCACTCACATTACTGCCTGAGATCTGCCTCCTGTCAGATCAGTGGTGGCATTCGATTCTTATAGGAGTGTGAACCCTATTGTGAGCTGTGTGTGTGAGGGATCTAGGGATCACAGAAGGGACCATCTAGTTGTAGGAAACAAAGCTCAGGGCTCCCATTGATTCTGCATTATGGTGAGTTATATAATTATTTCACTATATATTACAATGTAATAATAATAGAAATAAAGTGCACAATAAATGGAATGTGCTTGAATCATCTGAAACCATCCTCCCCACCACCGTCCCTGGAAAAATTGTCTTCCATGAAACCAGTCCCTGATACCAAAATGGTTGACTACCGCTGTCTTAGATGTCATCATACGAATAGACCAATCATTGCATTTAGAATTAAAGTAGACTTTAGCTCAGGACCCAGGGTGGGCACAGCTATTAGGAAATATATGTGTAGTAATACTTAACCAATTATAATAGTATACCATGTGGCTCCCTAAAATAGCCTGTTTTTAGGAGATGGTGAAAATAGTGAATTCCAGTGTTTACTAGGTTTGTCCTTATTATGATATTAAGGTATATGACAAATTAGATTATTAATAATTTACCTATAGCTCAATGTCTTGCTTTTAGAACACATGAGAAATTTCAAAGTATTTTATAAAAAGAAACCAATCAGTGTTTTGAGGTGACTAATGTTTTTGGAGGAGAAACATCATTCTTAACAAACTTTACAAATTTGTATCCTAGGAATTTGTGTTGATATCATATTTAGTGATATTATGAAGTTCCTTAAATTGTGTTGGTACGTTAAAGATTTATGGTTTATACTTAGATTTATGTCACTACCTCAAGAAAAATACTAACAATAAAAAATATTATACCAGCTTTCTTAAAATTTCTAAAACTTAAGTGACTACTAAATAAATTTCAAAGCCTTAAAGTATTTTAAAGCAATTTGTTATAGTCAAAACAAAGCTTCTGATATCTGCAGGTATTTTTTCTTATATTTAGCATTCCCCTTTCTCCTTTCTATTGTATACATTAAAAATATTATTTTCTTTGTTATGTTCTACTAATCCTAAATTGGCCTCAATCCCAGATAGCTTTTCCTTCAGTGCTCAGTTCAGGTGTTGGTATTTTTACCTTAGGGAATAATATACTTACTGATTCCAAAGAAGTTGTGACGCATTCTCTAATTTCTGGGGTTAAAAAAAAAATTTGTCATGATCAAACGCTTTCCAGTAATTTTTGTTTTAATTTCTAAGAATAATTCTGGTGGAGCGTAAATTCTGAGAATGATTTACTCTAAATCCTCTCAATTCTTGTTTAATGTATTTGATGAAGAATAGCCTTCATTACAAAACTGTAATGTTTTGTAGATCTTTACCAGTTTACCCAACAACTATATTCAAGGTACTCAGAAAAGGATTTTATAAGTGAAGAATTCATTAAAAATACAAGATGTAAGTAAGCAATGTATACAAATGTGCACTTCTGCATACCCATAGGCTAATGTGGGGCTATAGAGAAAGCATAACTATACCGTATCCTGAGATGATTTAGAAGCTAAGAAAAAAGTGCTACCTTTCTCATTTATGTTACATTCTTTTCTAGTACAAACTGAAGAAGATAAATGCATTTTCAAAGAGTTTTACCAATTGGGCTCTTCTTGACACTAGAGAGAAAACAAGATGAACATTTCAGAAGAGTTCTTGATTAACCAGGGGTAAGAATTACTTTAAGAATTTTCAGATATTATTCACTAGAACTAACTATTGTTCAAGAAAGTATTATATAATCTCCACTGGCTATTTTCAAGAATCCCACCAACTATAATTTGGATTACTTCATTTACATAGAAACCTGGGGAATGAATTAAATGATTCTCAGATGGTTTATGCTAACATAAATGTGTCATTTCTCCACTGGCACACTGAGTATTTATTTTCATTACTAAATCAAAGCTCTGTTCATACAACCATCTAATTTGTGTTGCAACAATCATTAATTGGAGTAAAAATATTAAAAATTGTCCAAATGTTACTATGACCATTATTCAAACATAGTTGCTTTCTATTTAGAAAAGATGAGCTTTTGAGAATTATTTTTACTACAAACATAATTTTTACAAACAAATCATTGTGGTTGATTACTTTCAAATATAAAGAATGACATAACACAAATAGATGCTTGGAATTTAAAAATGTATCTGTCTTTCCAACTACTGTACAAATCAACTTTTGCTTATTTACATTCACAAATAAAAATATTGGCAGCCTTATATCATGTAGATGAGAATTTAGAATATATTAAATTATTTTATTTGCAGGATCATGCTTATTTTCCTTTTTTGATTTGCCTAGAAGAAATTAAAATTAGCTTGCATTTCCTGGATATATGAAAATTCTTATTATGGAGAAACAACTCAGAAGCATGCTAAACAACAAGGAAGAATTAAAAGTTGACTTAAAAATTATCTAGGCATAATCAGGCATCTTGTTTAGACGACTCAGAGACAAACTTTGTGTGCTTAGTTTTGTGTGCCTTGTTAAGATGTTAATTTCAAGGCATTTAAAATTCCAGAAATAAGTGCAGAGCAGACATTTTTTTCATTGGACAAGTAGCAACTGGTGATTTGGATTAAAATGTCTCCAGTTTCCAATGATGTTTTATTTTATTTTATTTTTTTACCTGTGTTTTCTCTTCTTTTTTCCCCTTCTCATTGTTCTCTCAGGCTGTTTTTATGTCCCTTTGTAAAGATGATAATTGCTTGAACCTTTCAAGTTTTCAAAGTAGAGTTGTTCAGACTAGGGTTACAGGGAAGGAGAAATCTGAACAATTTAAACTTTAAATAATTCCCTCATAATAACTTGTTTAGATGAAAACATTTTCATTTCACATACATATTTCATTGTACACATTTCAGAATCTTTCTTTCAAGGCACTCTGGGTAAGAAAGCATTACCCTTTTCTTTGTGTCATGTGACACTTGCTATTTTCTATTTGTTAGGAATCCATGATGCAATAGACACCAATCAAAAGGCCATAGGAAGACACAACCCTGACCTAATACTGCCTGTAGACTTCCCCCAAACAGCATCATGAGTACAAAACTCCACCATATTTCTTCAAAGTACACGTTCTGTTCCTAAGTTTGTTTGATGGGCTGGAAAATAGAACAAAGACAGGTCATAATAACAAGACAAGTCACTACCATTATACTGTATCTACTTGGTTCCAAGACATTAAATTTTTACATTTTGGCATTTATAAGATTCAGATGCATCATAACATTGAAATATAGATGAACTTTTGTAGTTCCTTTTTTTTTAACTGAAAAGCTAATATTATATTGATGTTTCTTTTATGATCCATGGAACCTTAGAACTCAAGGAATATGTCATCTTTTTTTTTTTTATTTATTTTTATTTGTTTTATTTTTATTTTTTTTAATTTATTGTTAAATTTGATGAGGTTACATTGGTTGGTAACAATTAGACAGTTTACA
>PVKE010010327.1:0-42723 GCA_004027555.1 Craseonycteris thonglongyai | reverse complement strand
TGGTGAGAACTGAACTGGGGGCACTCCCCAGTTCAGCATATGGGTCAGCACGGCCAGGGCCAGGATTCGATCCTGGGTCCCCAGGGCTTCAAAGTGAGCGCCTAACCCACTGAGCCATCCCGGCTTCCTATCCAAATAGTCTTCATAGTTGTACATCATTAGCTTTTTGACATAGTTTTATTCCACACAGGTGGATGTGGGGCCACACAGGGCAGAACCAAACTGGGGGCCCCCCTCATGGGAGGCAAGAACCTTTGCCACCATCCTGGTGGTCACCAGTTATGCACCATAGTTCAGCATGTGGGCTTGCACGGGTCAGGGCCAGGATTCAATCCTCGGATCTTGTGGTTGCAAGGCAAGCGCTCAACCTATTGAGCTCCCAGCGTCCTCAATTGTCTTCTTTTTATGTCATTTTTTAAAAAGGTAGATGATACCATGTAAGATGTATAATTTTAAGATGTACTTAAAACATCCCCATAACACTGTAGTGGATTCCTAAAATTTAAGAAAAGGAAATGATAAGTCCATCTTTATGCAAAATGCTAACTTAGGTTGAAATGAGTTCTTTGGTACCTCATAAATTACTGACAAGGAAACAAACTCTGGGGAAGATAGGTAACTTGTCCAAGGTCACAGAGACTGTAGCAAAATAAGGTCAAGACTGCCTCTCCTAATACCAATCCAGTCCCCAGCCTTCTATTTTAGCACAAGGTTTATGTGTTAAACCCTTCTATGAAAAATAATTGCATTTAAATATGAATCAATGTCATAAGCTAATTAAGGAAAGACTAATAATGTAATTTCAGGCATTAGTCATCTTATTGTTTCAAATTCACCCTCACACTCTCTCATATCCCAATCTACACACACAGGCATATTAGATATCATTTTTGCAAATTTTCTAAATAATGCCTGAATAAGGTCATTGTCAAGTAAAATAGCATCTCACAATTTTACACACACACATACATATATATATATATATATATATACACACATATGTATTATACCTATATGTATAATATATACCTATGTGATAATCACCTTTTAATTTTTATATTTGTATTAATTAAAATGTATTTTCCTCACATAGTGCCATATTAGCACCTTTTTTTGTAAAATAGAATGAAATTCCCAATAGACCCAACAACTGTATATTTTGAAATATTATATATAGAGAGGGGGCGGGTGAGAGTCCTTCACATAATGGTTGACATGCAGAAGAGTTAGTACTACTTTCAAAATAAATCTAGAATTTTAGAGATTAAGGATCTTCTAAGTATGTTCATGCTAAACTTTTGTCATTTTATCTCTCCTCATTACATAAATACCTGAAACTGGAAAGTGTTTTTCTTTTTCTTAATGAGTATAATTTGGTGCTTTAGCAATTATATTAGAAGAGTGTTGTCTTCAAATATCATAAGGAAACCATGTCAATGAAAACTAAGGTTTTAATATTAATCTTTTCTTCTCCATTGTACTGAAATTCATTAAGGATTGAGTTAGTACATTTTATCTATTTACAGAGTTCCAATGTTTTAAAATATAAATAATCAACTAGATTCCCTCAGCTAAAGTAACTACTTTTAGGAAGTTAAAGTAATTTTGAAAATACATTTAGAGCATTTAGCCCACTGTAATAGTGAATTAGATGATAATCACCTTTTAATTTTTATATTTGTATTAGAAATGCATTTGTCTCAGATAGAGGCATGTTAGCACCTTGTTCTGTAATATAGAATGAAATTCTCAATTGCCCACTGATTGTATATTTTAAAATGTACTTGTTTTCTTGAAACAAGTAAAATTATACTTTAAAGATGCAGAATAAATGATTAATGCTTTGGTGAATGACAGTGCTATATCTAATTTTGCATTAATTGATGGAGAGACTATAATTGATTACAGAACAGTTTACCTTTGTTGATCAATCTTCACTTTTATTTACCCAGCCCAGAATTTAAAAAGCATTATCACTGATAAAAATCATCATCAATCAATTAATCAATCAAACTCTGCTTTTTTCAAATTGGAGACTATTACTTATTTGTATATTTCAAAATATAGATGGTTATACTGCTACTAACATTTCATATCTTAAAAAAGATATGATTCTTTCTTAAAATTAATCTTTATTTTAGTAACAAGCCAAGAATGGTAATATTATGTCTCAGTAATTTTACAAGAGATTAATTAATTTGTGATTTTTTGTAATGACCCCTATTCAGGGTAGATGGAACTCTGTCCATCATCTTTGCAAATGACAATCATGATCTCCAATGTATTTGTTGCTATAATTTTGTGAAAATTTATGCTTTTATATTATAAAATGTGTAACTTCAGGTAGTTTTAAACTCGTATTTATCATACCCTTTATGACACTGTAGAAACATCTTCAAAGAGGACTTGAGTATAGACTCTAAGATTTGTTCTCACTATTAGTTTTGATGACTAATCTAAAAGGTAGTACTACTCTTTCCTACTTTGTGTTGGATGAAAGGCACATCTCCTCTCATGCTCAACATGACTACATTTGATTTGGATTGTTGCTTTCACATAACATCAATCCATAACCTAGCTATTTATTTCCCTGAACAAATTGAATTCTTTAAGTCTGGGGAACTAAAATTCTTTAGCAAATAAACCTGGTTTACCCTTTGAATGGCCACAATCTAACTAACTCTGTATATGCAGATATTTCTTAGAAATAAGTACCGTTTCTTCCCTCCAAGTACTCTGTGGCATGTGGAAGCACACAACAGTGGTGTGTAATACATGTGTGCAGTCCAATTAAATTTTCTGAAATAGGGAAGCACATTAAATAAATTCTGTCTGGAACCATTTCCTTTACTTATTCATTATAGAAAAGAAACCTGTCACCATGCCAAAGACAAAACTGCTGCTGGGTTTAGGTTTGAATTTTATAAAGTGAATAAGTGAAAAATATATACACATTCATTTCAGACTTAAGTTATGAATAATTAAATGAATATATAATTATATCCAGTTTTACCCTCAAGCTCAACCAAAGAAGACATCTTCAACCCATGTAAAAAAGAAAAATTATGAGTGAGCTGCCAAACATCACTGAATTTATATGCTCATAAGCAAGAATAATAATCTGTCTATAAAATTATATGGTGGAGAGTATAGCAGCACTCAAGTTTTGTTTAATGTACATTATGCCTTTTGAAACTTGAATTTATACAAGCATTTTCTTAGCATTGTCCCAAATGTCTTCTTCACCATCTCTGATCTTACCTGTGGTTCAAGGTTGGGGTAGGGATGTGGAGCAGGTACAGACTCAGCACCTCTTAAAGTCTATTTTGGCTGAATACTTTTGTTCTGATGTATGAAGTATGGCAACAGCATGAATGATTTTAACACACACACTAAAGCATATATTCAAATGAGTGTTCTCTCGAAGTTGTTCTCTTAGAACTTATCCTAATGATAATGTCATTGTATAAGACATGTTTCAATCTCGTCTTCTGGGGCAATTGTTATAAAGTAGTAATTGATTACTTTTCTGGTGTTGCTCATTATATTGACTCTGAATAAAGGCTTAGCATTAAAAAAAATCCCATTTTAATCTGGCCTTCGGCTACCTATTTTTTTTTTTTGCTGGCTTTTCACACCCACTCATCCTCCCAACTGCTTGCACTCCAGTTCTGAAGAATGTGCAGTTCCTAGCAGACTCTGTGAATTTGCATATGCCACTGCCCTTGTCTGGAAGATCGTCCTCTTATTATTTAGTTGAAAAATCACCTCTTTCAGAAAGTCTTCCTTTACTGACCCCATTCCCCACCCCCAGTCTGTTCAGCTCCCTTCTATTTAATTGCACATTGGAAATACAAAGGTCACATCAATCCACCAAATTGTTCACTGTCTTCATTTGCTCCTCTCCCTGACTAGTCAGTGAGCTCCTTGAAGGCAGACATTGTGTCTTTTTTATCTGTAGTCTCAGAACCCAACCATATTGACTCACAGTATTTTTCAATAAAGGTTTGTCCAAAGATGGCTTGTGAATGGATACAAAGGTTTGTCAAAGGTTTATGAATGGATACTTGAATGGAATGGGTGACCTAAGACAGCAACTCTGAAGGTAAACAACTCATTTTATTCAGATGAGTTCAAGTACTACTGGATTATTCAATAAATGATGTTAGGCAAACTATTTCAACAATTCAGGAAAATCAGATTCCCTACCTCATGTGATAAATATTTATACACAATTCTAATTGGACTTAGTATTCATATTTTTTAATGAAACTATAATTTTAGGATGAGGAGGACCAATTTAAATATAACACCAAAGCCATAAACCACCAAGGACAAGGTGGATAGTGGCTCTGAGCTAACGTGTTACTTTCCAAATGATAACTTCTATGTAGGGACTGAAAGCCACACTTTTTCCTTCTGAATTATTTTCCAAATTTTTAAAAGTCTAAATATCTGCCTATTCAAGGAGGCACATATAAAAAACAAGTGATTATAAAAGTATACTAAAGATTGTCCAAAAATCTGGAAACACAGAAAAAATATCTTTTTAATACTTCTTTCAGATTAACAATTGGACTCGTTGTTTAATGTTTTTCACCTAAAAGTTAAAGGAAAATATATTGAGCATATTATTTGAAAAATGTTAACTAGTACATTGTTTGAACATGTTAATCCCATATTTCTGACTTTTTAAACCTTCTATGAAGTGTCATTTTTAACTATAAAAACTGGAGCAGGAAGGCCAGGTTGGCTCAGCAGGCTGAGCTCACTTTGCAGCCCAGGGTACAGGGATGGAGTCCCTGCCCTGGCCCCTGTGGACCCACGTGCTGGGCTAAGGTGTGGACCCAGTTAGGTTCTCTTGGGGGCAAGCTTCCCCTGTGGGAGTCCCCCAGTTTAGACCTTGGCTTGTGGGGGCATGTCTCCCATGCGGAGACCCCTGGCCCAGTTCCCACCCTGCGCAGCCCCCACCAACCTGTGTGGAACGAAATCATGTTGAGGACTGATGGTGTGCAGTTGTGAGGGCTGCTCTGGGCCCTCCTCCTTCTCTCTGTCTCTGTCTCTCTCGCTCTCTCTGTCAAAAAAAAACAAAAACTGGAGCAACCTAAGTATTGTTAGTACATAAATTACCCATATTCAAAATGATGTTGAAATATACTTATTGACCTGAAAAAAAGTTCATATTTTGAAATGAAAAAAAAAAATTAGGTTATCTATTAGATACAAATTATTTTGATTTTACAAAAATGTGTATGTACTATTTATATGGTTATATGTATACAAAAATCTGAAAGAATATAAATATATTAGTACTGATTATATTTTTTCTTATCTGTAGTTTCTAATGTTTCAACAATAAGTATAGACAATTCGGGAGATGGGGATAAAAAAATAAATAGAATGGCTTCCTCAAAACCAAAGCAAACACTGATCAACTTATTAAAAATAAAGTTACTGAAATGAAAAAGAAACTAAAGATTGCAAAATCACATAATTGTGTGATTTCAAATGATTTTCTGCCACCCTGTGGAGAATACTACTCATTGCAGGAGTGAAATAAGCAAATTATGGAAGTATGAAAAATCTGTAACTGTAAATGAAACTGGTTACAGGAAGGAACATGGCCTAAGTTGTTTAAAGCTGTCTATAAATTGATAAGTTTTGTTTGTTTTCTCTGCCGCTGTTTTAAAAAATTTCTAGGAGGAAGATGACTACAACACACCAAGTACTATTCTTACATATATGAATAGTATATATTTTATTTCACAAAAACCCTACAAAGTAGTTATTAATTATCCCCCCCCACCCCATTTTATAGATGAAATACAGAGTTTAACCACCTAACAACAGGTAGTGGACATTAACGCATTTAAACCAGGGAGCTGCATTTTGGGTCGATTTAAACTTTTGAGCTTTTCAGTTTCTCTCAAGCCCCACCATTCCCTAATGCCTTATGCAAGTAGGTTGTGGGGATTGCATAAGCTTTGAGAGGGGTTACTATGTCCTCCAAACTCTCTTTTTTCCTTGAAGCTGTAGAGCAGGGTTGCTACTCAAAATATGATCCATAGACTTGGGTCCTACAGAGTAGTACAAAAATTGGGTTAGCATTTATAAACTTTAAAGGCAATCTAAGTTAACTTATGGCTACTATCATGATAAAACTGTTTCTAATATTTTTATTTTATCCTACCAAAAGCATGGCCCACAACTGAAAATTTTTAAAATAATAAATCGATTGCTTCAACCTACATATAGTTTGGGAAGCGGTGTGTTGCAGAGTAAAAAGTGGTTCACTCTCAAATTCTACCAAACTGGGTTTCTCTGAGGTCTAGTTCCCCCAAATGAGACCTTGAATTATTTTTCTCCTCTCATTTCATCTATCTTATATTGTACACTTATTGTAGCAATCGGTGAAGTCAACACAAATAATGAAATGGCTCTCTTGAGACACTAGGCCGCGTCCTGGAGCACATCAAGGAAGAGTCTGCAGACTCAGAGGTGCCGCCAACAAGGTGTCAACGTACCTCGCCAGCCCCGCCAATTCGGGGGGCCGCCAAGGCGCATGCGCAGGTGTTGGTGGGGCGGGACTCTGTGGCTTCAAAGAGACGCCACGCCTCCGCCTTCGCCTCCGCAGGCTCCGTGGCCTGTAGGAGGTCGGGACGCAGTCACTTCCTCTGAGGCCGCTGTCTGCATCCGGGTCAGCTGCGCCACTGCCGCTACCGTTGCAGCTGTGATCGGGATACTGGGCCCGGCTTTCCACCACCGTCTGAGGGGAGCGGGCTCCGCTCGGCGCCACTACCTTCTGCGACCTGGCCGTCAGCCCCACGTCGCCGGCCTGGAGGGGCGAAGAAGACGAGGGGGCCAAGGCTTCCCCCGGGGTGAGTGCGTCTCAGGAAAGCTGGGGTCGGCGGGGCGGGACTGGGCTGGGAACCAGCCTGGGGAGCAGGTGTCTTCGAGGGGCTCGTGCCCCGGGACTGCCGGAGAGAGGGAGCTCAGAGGGCTGTCCTTTGTAGGGGGCGCCCTAGAACCCGCCCGGGAGGCGCTGCCCGGATCCCCACCCTGCGTAGGCTCCCGCCCTTGGCTCGGCTCCTGTTGACGTTGCTCAGCTTCTTGTCCCCCCACCCCACCCCCTTTTCCGATTGTGGTGGTGGTTCCCGGGATGGAACCTGCCCACTTCTCGACACCCTCCCGCACACACCCTGGTCTGGGTGCGGTGACTGGGCCACGTTGGTCCCCTGTCTGTGAACAGCGTCCGTCCTGGTATAGAACAAAGAAGCTTGGACTTATGATACACCTCGTGCCCTCGGGGAATAAACACGGTGGCAGCGTTTCTAATCAGGACTTTAATAGACCTTCTTATGTGAAAAACAGGTTCCTGCGTGGATTTAAACACTACCTTTTGCCTAAGTACCTGACAACAACTATTTGGGTTTCCTGGGTGCATGTGGTGTCACTGGAGCTGTACTAGAGCTACTCGTGTTAAATGAAAACTTTATTTGGTTCTATGAGTATTATGTTGCTTTGAAACTTCCCTTGTCTGCCCTAGGAACTCTCTGAGAGCACAGTTTTTATCATGTTTATCTAGTCATAGCGCCTTCCGTATAGTAGTTAGTTGAAGTATGCGATTACATTTCAGTGTTGCTTTTTTCATTATCTTTTTTGAGTAAGATCTGTATTTCTCCCGTGCTTACCTAATTTTTTTAATTAAAGGCGCTCTTTCTCTGACATTTTATAATTTTGCAATGTGTAAATGAGTAAAATTCCTCAAAATTGTAACTGAAGTTACCAATTTGTTACCCTGCAGATTCTTTTCTTGATCTTACACATTTTCTTAGTTCTTGTCGTTTTACATTTTCTCTGAACTAATCGTCATAATCTCATAATCTCCTCTGTTGCAGCCTAATATTGTTGGGCCTAGACAGGAAGTATGAGAGGTCCACTTCTGCAAACATAAAACTTGAACTAGATCAGCTTTAGCCATTACAGGATCTTTGAAGCTAAGTGTAACCAAATCTGGTGTTACAGGCTTATTCTGTATAAAGTTGCCAGTGAACTGGAGATACTGTGGTATTAGAAACAGCCTGGGTCTAGGAACCAGGATGTAGTGTCAGTTGCCTCATGTATAAGATAAAATGAGGACAATAACACCAGTGTTTTATACTTCACAAAATTATTGGTTGATGAGATGATGACTTTATAAGTGGTTAATATACATGAAAAGCACTCTTTGGGAAAGTACTTCTGTTCATTCCATCTGAAGCAATGCTGGAGGAAGGCAGGCATCTAAGAAAAGTAGCATATTTAGCCAGATGCAATGAACTAACCTTGGCTGACAGTGAACTGAAAGATGTTTTGTCAAGCTTATGTCCTATAAAGCAGAATACTCGTATGATATGATAATATTCCAAAATTATAATATTTGTAACTGCAACAAAGTGTTAGAGATCAATTTAATCATTTTAAAGGTCTCAGACCATCTCTAGTATGTTCTTCTGACTGGTAATTTAATAAATGTAACTTAAGAGGTAGCATAATTATCCTTTATTTTCACAATTTTGAGAAAAGTCAGCACCATTGTAATTTTTCTTTTTTGAATTTTATGTGATAGAGTATCTCATTCCTTTTTTTTTTTAAGATTTATTTTATTGTTTTTGACAGAGAGAGACAGAGAAGGGGGAGGCCCAGAGCTGTCTCCATAGTTGCACATCATCAGTTTTCAACACAGTTTTCTTTTTAATTCTTTTTTTTTAGATTTATTTTATTTTTTATTGTTTTTGAAAGAGAGACAGAGACAGAGAGAGAACAGAACTGGAGGAACTCCCCAGTTCAGCATATGGGTCCACACGGGCTGGGGCCGGGATTTGATCCTCAGTCCCCGGCGCTGCAAAGTGAGCGCTTAACCCACTGAGCAATCCCGGCTTCCCCCAACACAGTTTTCTCATAAGTTTTCAGCATGGATTTTGTTCCACACAGATGGGCATGGGGCCATGAGGGTGGGAACTGTGCTGGGGACCTCCTGAGGAGGCATGCCCCCTCAAGCCAGGGGCCAAACAGCGGGGGTGGGGAACTGGAGGCACCCTCCACATGGGAAGCACACAATCATTTCAGCATATGGGTCTGCATGGGCCGAGGCCAAGATTCGATCCTTGGTCCCTGGGGCTGCAAAGTGAGCGCCTAACCCACTGAGCCATCCTGGCTTCCCTCATTTCATTTTTTTGATTGAGGTATAATTGATAAATAACATTGTATTAGTTTCAGCTATACAACATGATTTGATATTTGTATATATTATGAAATAACATCACCACATATAGTTATAAATTTTTTTATCTTGTGATAAGAACATTTAAGATCTATCTTAGCAACTTTCAAATATGCAATACAGTATATTAATTATAGTCACCATGCTGTACATTACATCCCCGGTGCTTACTTTATAACTGGAAATTTGTACCTTTGACCTCCTTCACTCATTTTACCCACCATCCAGTCTCCATCCCCCACCTCTCTAAACCACCAATCTGTTCTCTGTATCTGTGAGTTTATAAATATATATATACATATATATATTTCATATATAAGTGAGACCATAAAGTATTTGTCTTTCTCTTTCTGAATTACTTCACCTTGTGTGTGTGTGTATACATACCACATTTTCTTTACCAATTCTTCCAATGATGGACAATTAGGAGCCTTCCATATCTTGGCTATTGTAAATAATGCTGCATTAAATATGGAAGTACATATATCTTTTTGAGATAGTGATTTTGTTTCCTTTGGATAAATACTGAGCAGTATTTGCTGATTCATGTGGTAGTTCTATTTTTAACTTTTTAAGGAACCTCCAAACTCTTTCCCATAGTGGCTATACCAATTTAGCAACAGTATACAGGAGTTCTTTTTTTCCACATCCTCACTAACACTTATTTCTTGTCCTTTTCATAATAGCCACTCTAACAGGTATGAGATGACATTGTGTCATTTCATTCTTAAAAACCTACATGACCTTGCTCTCAAGAAAGCATATAGAAGTTTTCTAGGGGGCTGGGGGGGCTCATTGGTGATCTTTCCTGTAGTGCTACAAGTGTTGCCAACCTCATATGAAAAAGTGAACATTAATATTTAGAATAAATTCCTTTTATTTAAATGGGGAAGTGAAAGCCTTGTCTAAGCATTTCCTTCTGCCAACTAATTGATTTCAGCATAGATGTGGTTACTAGCACCTATTCCATCAGCATTGTTAAGCTACATAGTAGTAAAGTTATCATGTAAAATTGTAATTCAAGCATTTCTAAATACCATCTTAGTATTTAATTCTTGCTTATATTGCTAAGCTGCATGGGGAAATCCTCTTCTTGGTTGAATCTACCACTACACCTTCCTTCTGAAGCTATGTCAGGAGGAAATCCATTATCTCCTTGATTTTTAAACTCTCTGAGGTGAATGACTATTTTGAATTTATATCTGTGGCCTCCACTGATAACTGTTATAAATAATAATGTGCCACAGCTACCACAAGTCTTGAAAAATCAGGTTATTCCTGTTGCATTAGGTTATTTTAACAAATACCATCTTAAAGTGTTATTTCCCCATTCTAATTTGCAAAGTCTATGAACAAAAAATGGGAAACATTCACAGTAAGTCAGCAATATCCTTGTTTCCTTCAAAGAAGTTGTGCTTATATTGCTCCTTTTTTGTTGTTTCCTGTACTTACAGCTGCTGATGATAAACTTTCCAAGAACTCTCTGAGTTTGAACTGTTTTTATCTACCTAGTGTACTTTTCCCCCTAAAGCTTGTGATGAAATGGTCACAAGTGAATCTATTTCTCTCTCCTCCTAGGTTCTGTTCAACGAGCTTATTTAATTGTCTCCGGACTAAATATTTATATTTATATGCTGTGGTGTATTAACATTACATGATTCCATATGATATTAAAGTATGTGATATTAAAGTAAAATTGAATGAAACGGCTGAAAGCTGAGATATAATACTTGAGAGGTCTCTTTAGAGAGCTGTTTGTAGTAATAGACTTGTTCAAGTGGTAAAGTAGCTAAAAGATATGTTTTGTCTTTTAGAATTTCACAAGATATATATTTTCTCTTACAACAAGGAAAAATTTTACCAACAGAAATTGATATTGCATATATGCATGTTTCCCCCAATTATTTCATTACACTTTTTGAGATATACATGACAGGAAGCCTATTTATATATAGTTTAATAAGAAAAATAAGCCTAACAAGTTGAGCAAAAGAAAGGCTTGCTATCCAGTGTCATACCTTACAGTTAAATATTTATTCATTTAATATTTACAGGCTTGCTATGTTCCAGGTACTCTGCTACGTATTGGGAATACAGTCACAATACAACTTACAGTCACTTCTCTTATTTTTGAAATATTAAATATTTTTTCTGAGTTTGTTGGATTTTTTAAAAAGATACCCAGAATGTCCTGATATTTTCTAAACACCCAGTAAAAATGTGAGACAAAATAATAGAAAGCTTTTCTGGTTATTGAGTTTAGGGAAATTTATTAGTTCACGTCAGAGTATCACAGACTTGAGAAAACATTGAGAAATACAGTGAAGTTAAAAAATTTGAAGAGAATCGGTTTTCAACCTTCAGTAAACGAATGCTTCCATCTCACTTGAACATAACTCTGGAGTAATAAGTATTAAGTGTTTGGTCTTTTTGCCCATAATTTTGGGGTTTTTAATACTTCTGGTGGTATCTAGTGTTACCTTCTATCTCTTAAGAAGTGCTAAATGTTTTACCACTTTTTAATAAATAACTTTAGACATCTATTGACCTACTCTAATATAAGTAAAGTAAATACTCATTTATACCTCTTGCTCTCTAAAGTTGTCACAATTTTTGTTGCACTGTTAACCAATTGATCTTCATGACTTCTCAAATAATGTATTTAAACCTGTATTTCTCATGCCATCAATCAACCCAATCTCTAGGCTCCTCACTTGATAAAATGAGGATTTTGGCACCCACATCCTTCCTTGGAAAAACTAAAATTTATGGCTTACATTGAAACATATGGTTGAAGGAACAAAAATATTCACTAAGTTTACTGCCTGAAAACTTAGACTGAACTATATGAGAAAAACATGGTGTAGATATGAAGCAATCAAAATGTAGCATAATTCATTTACTAGATAGTTGCTGAATAGCCTTCTTTATGTGGCTCAGGAATTATGGTATTGAAACTATGGAAAAGGAAATATAAATGACAGCATACCACTTGGCTCTGCTGAATCATAACAGTGTAAGTGGAATTGACTGGTTAGTGTTCAATGTCTGGAATCAACCTCTGTCCAGGATAGAAAATTTAATTATAGGTCTAGAGTAGAGAACATATTTATTCCTCCCCTCCCAATTGTTTTTATGTAATCCACGGTACCTAATAAATTTTAAAGCACAACCTGGGACACATATGCATAGGTGCAAGTAAAAATCAAATATGAATATATACAAGGGCTCTCTGGAAAGTATCCAGCCATGTAACGTGAAAAAAGGCATTTGTGGCTGGATTTTTTCTGGACAGCCCTCGTATACTATGTTTTTCATTTCTAACTTTATTTTTAAAGTGGTAGTTATAACCCAATAAATTGATTTCATGTCCAGACCATTGAGCTTTGGGGAACTAAGGTGTAAGATTATTGTACCTTTTCAGCCGATAAAAAGTAGAGTGAAAAATAAGTTATAAATTTTTCCTGGACTATGGAAGGGAATGGGGTTCTTACCATCTACAGTGGCATGGATGAACCTGGAGGTTATTGTGCTTAGTAGAATATATCAGACAGAAGGACAGATGCAGTGTGATTGCAATTGTATGTGGAATCTGAAGAACAAAGTAGACAAAACGGGAACAGACTCTTAGATAAAGAGAATATTTTGATGGTTGCCAGATGGGAGGGGGTTGGGTGGTGGGTGAAAGAGGGGAAGGGCTTAAGAAGTACAAATTGATAGTTATAAACTAGTCATGGGGATGAAGGTTATAATAATATTGTAATAACAATGTTTTGTGTTAGATGGGTACTAGATTTATCGAGGTGATAGATAGGGGAGGGGCAGGGTGAAAACAGCTAAGGGATTAAGAAATACAAATTGATAGTATTTATGAAATAGTCATTAGGATGTAAAGCATAGGGAATATAGTCAATAATGTGGTAATAACTAAGTATAGTGCCATGTTGGTACTAGACTTAACAGGGGAAATCACTTCTTAAATTATGTAAATGTCTAACCACTATGCTGTACACCTGAAATTAATATAAAATAATATTGAATGTCACCTATAATTGAAAAATTTTTAAGGGTTAAAAGGTGAGAGGAAATAAGAGGTTCACATTTCCAGGTATAAAACAAATAAGTAATGTACAGATAGGGCATATACTTAATAATGTGATAGTGTGATACAGTGTCACATGGTTGCTAGACTTCTTTAGGTATATATTCAAATTTCAAATAACTGTGGTATATATCTGAAACTAATATAATTTTGTATGTTAGCTATATTTTAATAAAAATATTTGAATTTTTAAAAAAGATTTATTTTACTGTTTTGAGAGAAGGCGAGAGAGACAAGGGGGAAGAACCCAGAGCAGTCTGCATAGTTGTGTTAATACATCATTAGTTGTGATATAGTTTCATGCCACACAGGTGGATTTGTGGCTGCACAGGATGGGAACCAAACTGGGGCCACCTGCATGGGAGGCAAGAACCTTCGCCACCATGCCATCCTAGCGGTTACCAGTTGTGCCACAGTTCAGCATATGGGACCTGGACTGGGATTCGATCCCCAGACCTTGTTGCAAAGCAAGAGCTCAACCTGCTGAGCTATCCTGACATCCCCTTAATAAAACCTTAAAAAAATTTTTTCCCCTTTTCACAGGACATTGGCTCTCTGGATTATCAGGAGTCTGTAGTTGACATTGAGTCCAAGCTGAGAATGGAAGGTGTGGAACTTAAGGAAGAATGGCAAGATGAAGATTTTCCCATGTGAGCAGTACTTTTTCATGAAAACAGATTTAGAACAAAACTCCAAAGTTTCTTTATTGCAGTATCATAAATTAAATAAATTTTATGTTTTTATTAAATAAATTTTGGATTTAATTTTCTGTTTTTAAGAAAAAAACATATTAAATAAATAAGCAAGGATTCCCTAGTTGCCTGGTCAGCTACTTAGACACATTTGCATTTGTATTCACAATTGGCACCAGGTGGGTTAATAGAAAAGAGCAAAAGCAAACCTTGGGGTTATTTTCCTCTCTTAATTGAGAAATAATTGACATATATCAGTAAGTTTAAGGCACACTGAATGATGGCTTGCAGACCTGATATTTAAATAATGCTTCCATGCCATCATGGTCAGAAAACTATGCAGTGCACAGTAAGACCTCTTAGCAGTTGGAATGAGAGAGAGCTGGTGGGAGTCCTGAGTCATTGCACAGTCCAGGACAGCTTTGAATGTGGCCCAACACAAATTCCTGCACTTTCTTAAAATGTTATAAGATCTTTTTGTGTTTTGTTTTTTTGTGTGTTTGTTTTTTAGCTCATCAGCTATCCTTAATGTTAGTGTATTTTATTATACATGTGGCTGAGGACAATTCTTCCAATGTGGCCCAGGAAAGCCAAAGGGTTAGACAAACCTGGGATAGTACATGATGATAGTAGTAATATAGAAATGTTGAACTCAAATTGTAGCTATCCTTTCCATATTTCAGTTGTGAGTAATTAAACTTTATCATGCATTGTATCATATCTCACATTAAATTCATTTGAATATTTGTTTTGTAGGTTTATAATTTTTATATTTAGTTATATTTAAGAGCAGTTACATAGGAATTTATATCTACTTTTATGAGTATTACATATATAATATGTAAAGCAACCCTGGCAGGCTAAAAATTTTTTTTTTTAAGTGGTTTGCAAAGTACTAAAGCTTATTAAGAAACTCCTTTATTCAGTTTTCCACGTAATTGTTTCTATAAGCTATTTTTAATAGAACTTTGAACCTCAAAAAAGAACTTTTTTAATTTCTTGGTTAAAAAGTATGTCTGTGTCTTCTAGACCTTTACCAGAAGATGATAGTATTGAAGCAGATATATTAGCTGTAACTGGACCAGAGAGCCAGCCTGGTAAGAACTTGACACTTATAGTTTCAGTGAAATGATAGACTTTGTGCCCTTTTTGAACACATTTATCACATTTCTTTGGAAATTTCTACTCTAAAAGGGTGAGAGGCGATCATTTTAATAGTAAGAGGTGACTGTAAGGTCTGTCTCTATTGTTTAAAAAGACACATCCTTGCTGGGATACATCATCTCCCCATGATACAGAAACAATAGTGATCAAAATCCACAGTTGTAAATTACTGCTTTCGAATTGTGTTTAATTAATGGTATCTTTCCTAAGGATGAAGTGGACATTTAAGCATTCCTTCTAATATATTTTCACTTTGTTTACCCATTCCAGACTCACTAGAGGATAATGGAAATAAAGTAAGAAAGAAACTAATGGCTCCAGACATTAGCCTGACCCTGGATCCTAGTGATGGCTCTGTGTTATCGGATGATTTGGATGAAAGTGGGGAGATTGATTTAGATGGCTTAGACACACCATCAGAGAACAGTAATGAATTTGAGTGGGAAGGTAAATGTTTCGTTGTTTTATCTGACCTTTATTAATGAATGTTTGTCCTTTAGTACATACATGTTTTTATAATGGCATCCTTACATTAGGATAATTGAGAAAACTTAGAACTTGATCATGAAACCAACTAATATCAGTGATTAAAGGAGTCTTTTGAAATATGATGTTATTCTTTGTAAAGTTCATATATTTTTTACTAAGCTATGAAATTTTGCTGCCATGGAATATTCTCATGGCTTTCAAACTGTTTATAGTCAGTTACACAGTGACTTTATTATTTGTTTCTTAATTGCCCAATGCTGTAAACATATGTTTTTTTCATAGTTGCTCCCAAAATATTGCTTGATAATTATGGCATATTCTTATATTCAGTATATCAGCTAACAAAAAAGCTTTGAAAAGACCTAATTTAGGGAATGTGCTAAAAGCGGTTTAGGGTTTACAGAGAGGGAGTTCTGAAGAGAGTTTTTTGAGGGTGATTTTTTCAATAGGCTTACCTGATAGTGCTGTACTTTGTAAACAGCCAACTTGAATTGACAAATTTGTATACTCTTAACCCCCAAACCTTATATTCTTTATCATTTCCTATTTGGAATTCAAAAGAATTGGTGTGTGTTTTGCTTTGCGTGCTTTCTTTAATTAGATAATTACTGTCTACAGTATCTTTGTATAGTTGTTCTATATATATATATATATATATATATATATATATATATACCATTTTTAAAATGATTTTTACTTCAAAACAGTGTTCAGCACTAAATATCTGCAGTAAAAGTAAGGTGCTTGATATGCTATATATTTTGTTCCTTTTTTCTTTCCAGTTTTACTGGTTCAATAAGCAGTCCAGTAATAAGCAATATTTTATAAAGATACTGAAATAGTTTCCTGCCTATGTGTTTTGTCTCTTCTTTCTTTAATGCTGCTGTAGTCATTTCCTGGAAGGATATTTTCCGTTAACAGCTTTATCTCGGAAACAAAACAACTAACATGCAGTAGGTTCCCCCTCCCCCATCTTTTGGTAAGGACTATGATACTAAAATTTTGAAAATCATTACATCATTAAATCAGCTAAAATGCAATCTTGAAATATAAATTATGCCTAATGATTTGGTGCTTATGCTTTGGCTAATGCCAGTTTAATGTATACTTTTGCATGTACATTTCAGAATATTAATAAATTTCTGCTTTATAAAACTAATCAAATGAGATAATCATTGACTAGTTAACCACTTTCTATCTGATATTACAATATTTGGGGAATAGCTTATATGCTCAACAACAACAAAAATCAGTTTGCTCCCAGGTTATTACTTTAAGTAATTAGTAGTGTTGATAGCTGTTAAGGACAATGTTGTTCTAAACAATCTGGAAGGGCATTGTTGGGCCAGTGTACTAAGATTTTGATGGCTGAATGAATTCTCTTCTGAAATTGTGGTTATATATTGCATTATAATTAGGTTCTTTCTGAATTAGGCAATACAAAAAAATTAAAGAACCATGATTTCCAAATGCATAAAATGGCCTCATATCAAGAATAAGCCTTTTCAAACTCCATTATGGAAGAAATACTTAAAATTCCACAAAAGGTATCACGAAAAATTCTCTGAACATTCTAATTGGACAGTAAAGTGGTTAATGTGTAATTGGATTTTTATGGTATAAATGACAATTTAGGATTCAAAAACCTTTTATTTTGACAGATGATCTTCCAAAACCCAAAACTACTGAAGTTATTAGGAAAGGTTCAATTACTGAATACACAGCAACAGAGGAAAAGGAAGAAGGACGACGCTGGCGTATGTTCAGAATTGGAGAACAGGATCACAGGGTTGATATGAAGGCAATTGAACCCTACAAAAAAGTTATCAGCCATGGAGGTAGGCATTACCAAAGAGTGTTCAGATTTCTTAAGGCAATATCAGAAACCTAAACACCTTAAAGTTTTTCCTTTGATATTATGTAATTTTGAAAGCATAATAAACATCATGTAATTTTAGAAACATAACAGATTTGAAATAAAAAGATAAAACAAACATTTAAAAATTGTTGGGGAATGCTAGGGTGGCTCAGCGGGTTTAAGCCACTTTGCTGTCCTGGGGACGGTGGATTGAATCTCGACCCCAGACCATGCAGACCCATATGTTGAACTAGGGTACACTTCCATGCGGGAGGCCCCCAGTTCAGCCCCTGGCTCGAAGGAATGTACCTCCATGCAGGAGGCCTCAAACCCAGTTCCCGCCCTGCACAGCTCCCCACCCACCTGTGTGGAACAAAACCATGTTGAAAACTGCTGATGTACAACTATGGAGACTGCACTGGGCCCTCCCCCTTCTCTCTGTCTCTCTCTGTCTCTGTCAAAAACAGTAAAATAAATCTAAAAAGATTGTTAATACATGTATATATAATATACATGTATGCAGTGAAAACTGCCTCCCATTCCATCCCTAGACCCCTCCCAAAACTGGGGCATTACTTTGTCCTCTTTTTATCCATTTATAATTTATATACAATGAAATGCTCTAGTCCTTTTTTTTTCCTGTAGCATTTGCAGAATTTTTCCAGCTTCATTGAGATGTAATTGACAATATAACATTGTATTATAAGTTTAAGGTTCATAACATGTTAATCTGATAACGCTTATATATTGCAAAATGATTGCACCCTATCCTTAGCTAACACCTACATCAGGTCACACAATTATTTCTTTTATTGTGGTAAGAACATTTAAAATCTACTCTCTTAGCAACTTTCAAGTACATAATATAATATTATTAACTGTAGTCACCATGCTGTATATTAGATCTCCAGAACTTATTTATCTTCTAACTGATAGTTTATACTCTTTGACCAATATCTCCACTTTCTCCCCAGCCCGTACTAACCACCATTCTACTTTCTGTTTCTGTTTTTTAGTCCACATATAAGTGATACCATGAGTATTTGTCTTACTTCTGTCTGCCTTATTTCACTTAGAAATGCTCAAATCTTAAGTGTGTAGTTCAGTGAGTTTTGACATACACCCATATAACCATATTTACCCATATAGTCTACACTCTAGACCAGGGGTCTCCAAACTATGGCTCGCGGGCCGATGCGGCCCGCGAGGCCCTCTCATCTGGCCCGTGGAGACCTTTTTATCTGAATAAAATAATATTAAATAAATAATTAAAAACAACATCTATGTTTTGATTCTTTTTTATTTGGACCTCGAGTGTGTAGTCAGCCCCCAAACTGCTGTTTGATAGTTAATGTGGCCTGCGGGCTAAAAAGTTTGGAGACCCCTGCTAGACATACAGAACGTTTTCATTGTCCTAGAAATTTCTCTATAATCTCCCCAAGGAATACCTCCTCTACAAAAACCACTATGCTAATGTCTACCCCTGGGTTTTGCCTGTTCTAGAATTTCATGTACCTGGGATTTATATATATAGTGTACACTCTTGGGTCTACTTCTTTTTCTCAGCATGTTTTTGATATTCATCTGTGTTGTTTCATGCATCTATGGTTCATTCCTTCTTATTGCTGAGTGGTATTTCACTGTATGGGTAAACCAGTTTGCTTATCCTTCAATGGGCATGTTAGTTGTTTACAGTTTGAGCTATTATAATTAAAACTGCCATGAACATTTTTATACTGTCTTTGGTGGGTATAAGTAAAACCTAGCTTTTGAAACTGACTGATTTACCTTAACCCCTTGACATATGAATTAAATGAAATTCTTTGTGAGCAAAAAAATACTATTTATTTTTCATCTTAACATTTACAGGTGCAATATGCCGTATTGGATTCATATAACTGGTACACTTAGATTCCAAATATGGCACTTTTGGTAGTTTTAAATTGCACGTACCCCAGCGGTCCTTTGAATTTCATTAGTGAGTCATCTAGGGAACATTTTCATCCAGAGTGTATAATTGTTCAGACTTACTATTCAAATAGTCAACTATACTTTGCACTTCTCATATTCTGTCTTCTTACATACAGTGCGATATAGCCAAGATATGTTTGTGAGGCATAGTTTTTTTAAATATCTGTGTCTCTATTAGGGCTCTTTTTGACCAGTACATACATGTTTTAGATTTTTTTCTTGCAACATGATATGTAACAAAAGGTATACTTGCATTTCATTACTTGTTACTGGAAACCACTCCTTCTCCTTTTACGAGTTCTGCTCCTTTACCTTTTGACTTGCGTATCTATTTGTTTCTACGGTATCATTTCGAAAAACCATCATTTTAGCACAAAACACAAAGAGGTGTAGGATTTGCTCCTAGTCTTCTCAAAACTAAAGTGTTTATACCAGCAATTTGGATAAATGATTTTATATTAGGAATATTTATTTTTTCCTTCCCAATTTCATTCTTCATCTCCTGAATCACAGTCATCACTGCTTGATAAAGATATAGGTCTCTCACATTTACAAACATTACATTGGGTAGGGCTGCCCTCACTCGAATTTGAATCTTCTGTTGAATAGTCAGTCATACAAATTTGTTTCAGCCTCCCTGTTTTCACTCAAGTACCCCATTTGGCTTTCAGTGTCACTTTCATACAAATTCAAAACAGACATGTTAAAGGGATTATTTCTACAGTTCACACTGTAACACTGAATAAAATATTTCTTGATAATTGCATTGTAAGTGCATTGAAAGCAATTTAAATCTGCACCCATCACAGAGGCATCAGAGTTTACAGTGGCTTAAGAATCACATGAGGAATGCCAAGATAGCTTGACAGCTTGAGCGCTTGCCTTGCAGTTGCAGGGTCTGGGGATCAAGGCCTGGCCCTGACCCCAGTCCCAGCCCATCCAAACCTACATGTTGAACTATGGTGTAACTGTTCACTGCCAGGATAATGGGTTCTACCCCACATAGCCCCACATTACTTGTGTGTCAAAAGTAATGATGTACAATTGTGGAGACTGCTCTGGTCTCTCTCTCTCTCTCTCTCTCTCTCTCTCTCTCTCTCTCTCTCTCTCTCTCTCTCTCTCTCTCTCTCTTTGTATGTCAAGGGGTTAAAACCCTGAACAGATCATTCATTTTTAATTCACAAGTCAAATAGGTGAAGCTATGAAATACCATTACAGCTTCCATCATTCTGACTGTGCTGTTCATGGAAGTTTAATTGGGCACTATTTAAATAGCGCCAGTGTTAGTGGTAGTCAAAATAAAACTCACTCTGTAGAGCGTCTGTTACCTGAAATCCTCCTAATGTAGCGTGGGGCCACATAGGTCAAGCAGATTGGCTTTTTTCACATAGTCACTTTCACTTCATTTACGCTCTGCCAAATGCATTCCCTTGCTTATTTCTATAGAATTCATTCATCTGAAAGCAAAGCAGTTGAATATTTGCAGTTACATTATTCTTCCTATTTTAATCAGATGGGGGAAAGAAAAAGAAAAAAAGATAATCTGGATACAGGATGTCCACAGAAGCATTAAATCAGCTAGTTCATTGAAAGCAAGTTGTGGGGCCTACTTCGTGGTTTAAATATAATATTTTTCAGAAATAATATTTTATTTGTCTTACAGGAAAATAATTAGGGCTATTTTATCCCATTGATTTATCACAATATGTTTTGTGACCAAGAGTTTAAGAAAGATAGTAAAGATCCTAATGTACTTGAAATGTTTAAACCTTTTCAGTGCATACATATAAACAATAGAAATGAAAGTTAAAGCAAAAGTATTTGTTACTGGATACAGCTTAACCCTTTCTAATCCAATTTTTATGCAACTCACATCCCTTCCAACTCCAATTTATTTTGGCTGGGAAAGAGGTCGGTAGATTTCTATTACTATACTATAGTTTGAAAGGAGAAAACATAATATGAACATAAATGGTGATTTATTTTCTTTTTTACAATGTCAGATGTCTTCTGACATCAGAGCGGAAAAGGAAAAGTACAATGTCGGACGAGGTCCAACATTGGACTGGAAAAGGAAAATATCCATAAGTTGCACACGAATGTATTCAGATATTGTTGTGTTGTGTCTGTGTGAATTATATCACTGTATTTGTCTACTTGCTAAAATAAGTCTGGCTTTCTGATTATCCTGGTTTAGGTGGGTTTCTAGTTTCTAGTCCACCCTTTTCTCTATATATTTTATTGTTCTCTTTTTGAGAAGGGATTTAAAGATCTTAAAAAAAAATTTTTTTTTTTTTACTTAGAAATTTGTGGAAGGTAGCAAACCACTATATCAACCACACAGATATCCTGTAAAAACCATCACAGTAAAATCGTGCTGATGATTTTATCTTTGGTTTTCTTTTCAGGATATTATGGGGATGGATTAAATGCCATTGTTGTATTTGCTGTCTGTTTTATGCCTGAAAGTGGTCAACCTAATTATAGATACCTGATGGACAATCTCTTTAAGTAAGTATATCTTCCCAAAAATCTTTAGACAGAATTCTGAGTTAGGGATAAGCCGAGATGACTCAGTGAGTTAAGTGCTCGCTTTGCAGCCCTGGGGACCGAGGATTAAATCCTGGCCCCAACCTGTGCAGACCCATACCCCCTGGTTTGGCCCCTGACTTGGGGGGTGCATGCCTTCCATGCGGGAAGCCCCAGCCCAGTTCCCACCCTGAGTGGCCCCCACCCACCTGTGTGGAACAAAACCATGTCAAAAACTGATGATGTACAACTATGGAAACTACTCTGGGCCCTCCCTCTTCTCTCTGTCTCTCTCTGTCTCTGTCAAAAACAATGAAAGAAACCTTAAAAAAAAAATTCTGAGTTAGATGTCCAATTTAAGGAAGTAAATTAGCTGGGTAAAAAGTATAAATATCCCAGTTCTAGTTCTTAAGTACTTACTCCTTGGCATTATGAAACTATTTGTTTTCCAACTAGATAGAAAAAGTTGTTCTTTTCAAACTGGAATGGGCATTTCATATTATCTGTTCCAACTTCTTTATTTTATGTTTGAGGGCACATTGAATATAAAGAAGTGACTTTCAGGATTCAAGGATAGCTCAGCGGTTGAGTACTTGCCTTGCAATCATGAGGTCTGGGATTGGAGTCCCGGCCCCAGCTCGTGCAAACCCTTATGGTGAACTGTAGCACAACTGGTAACCGCAGGATGGCTCAGTGATGAAGATTTTTGCCTCCCATTGGGGAGACCCCCAGTTCAGTTTCCACCCCATGTGGCCCTATATCCACCTGTGTGGAATGAAACCATGTCACAATTAATGATGCACAACTATGGACACTGCTCTGGGATCTCCCCACTTTTCTCTCTTTCTCACGTTCTCTCAAACAGTAAAATAAATCCTTTAAAAAAAAAGTGACTTTCACCTAAAAATTACATATGGCTAAATTGCATTTACCCCCTGTAAGCCAAATATAACTAAGCGGAATCAGTTCTATTTTATTTCCACAGAGTCCTATTTCTCAAGTTAGTGTGGGTTTTTTGTTTGTTTGTTTGTTTTTTGTTTTTAACTTTGTTGTGGAAAATTTTAAACCTATACAAAGGTAGGGAGAAGTATATTGAATGTTTGTATAACAATAATCGGTATCAACAATTATTAACTTGTACTTCATTCCCACAATTTGTACTGCCCACCACTGTATAATTTTGAAGCAAATGACATCATGTCATTTTACCTATAAACATTTCAGTATGTATTTCTCAAAGATAACTGAATGTTACCTCAATAAATGTAATTAATTTTTTTTAATAAGTAAAACTTAAGAACTCTTTTCTGGGGAAGCCGGGATGGCTCAGTGGGTTGAGCGCTCACTTTGCAGCGCCAGGGACTAAGGATCAAATCCCGGCCCCTGCCTGTGCGGAACCATATGCTGAACTGGGAGCTCCCCCAGTTCAGTTCTCTCCCTCACTCTCTCTCTCTCTCTCTCTCTCTCTCTCTCTCTGTCAAAAATAAATAAATAAATAAAAATATATTAAAAAAAAAATCCCTCAAAAAGGAAATTTAAAAAAAAAAAAGAACTCTTTTCTTTCAAATCTTTATACCAATTAGTGCAATTTAAAATTGTTTTTGTTGTCATTGAAGCGGCAAAAGGGAACTGTATAATTTGAATAAATACTTTGGTTCTGTAAAGCTATATCTAAGGTTAAGTTTAATTTGTTTGTTTTTGTTTTTTTTAAAGATTTATTTTATTGAAGTTTAATTTGTTTTTACAGGTATGTTATTGGCACTTTGGAGCTGTTAGTAGCAGAAAACTACATGATCGTTTATTTAAATGGTGCAACAACTCGAAGAAAAATGCCCAGTCTGGGATGGCTCAGGAAATGCTACCAGCAAATTGATAGGAGGTACTATAAATACAAGTTGAAAGCTAGTCTGAATTTTTATAATGGCCTTACTAGATTACATTTTATTTTCTATTGTCACTTAAAGACAGACACCCTGTGTCCACTTCCTAAATTACATTTATTAATTTCATAGCAAGTTTCTATTTTCTTGAGACAGTATTTTAAAGTGGTATAAAAGAAATTAGCTTTGCTTAGTTCATTAAAGAACTTTAATTTCTTTTTTTTTTTTAATTAATTAATTTATTTATTTTTGACAGAGAGAGTTACAGAGACAGAGAGAGAACTGAACTGGGGGAGTTCCCAATTCAGCATATGGTTCTGCACGGGCCGGGGCCGGGATTCGATCCTCGGTCCCTGGCGCTGCAAAGTGAGCGCTTAACCCATTGAGCCATCCGCTTCCCCTAGAACTTTAATTTCTTAAAACAGACTTACATAATATAATAGCGCTTTATTTCTCCTTATACCATATTGAATATTTTCCTGTAAATTACATTTTGGGAAAGGATGGGGGAACTTACCGGTAATACATTTTCTATTTTATTACATTCTGAGTTTTGCTTAATTTATAGAGTTAGCATATTTTATGTTGAAGTGCTTGTTTAGCTATAATCTTTCTTTGGAATGAGCTCTGGAAGTATTTTCTCCTGGGAGTTAGTCACCCAAGCTAATAGAAGGAACTTTGATCCTTCAAATGGTTTGATTTGACCATAGCAATTTGAACTACTTTAATCAGCTCAGACCCATTAATAGGCTCCTCTTCATACTTAACCATAACATTGGCTAGTTCTTGTGATTAAAAAAAAAAATCCTTAATGATCACTTTACCTAACTGAAATATGTACCATAAACTTTTTTATTTGGTCATTTTCAGTTGTCTAGAATAATGCCATTAATTTTTAATAAAAATGTTAGACTTTGTAAGAGTACATGAGATCTGATTAGTATTGCCAGTCCCTATGGTGATCTCCATTTCTACCTTTTTGCTTGCACAGTGCCATTCATGGTGTTGGAGAAATTAGTACCAGTTTCCCCCTACCTCTGAAAAATAAAAACATTCTACTTCTGTGTTCAGTATTGGCCTCTACCTCTGGTTGACAGAACTGAAAACAAGTGAATGTATGTTAGAAGACCTTTATCAACAGGCTATACATTAAATTTAGTCAAATTAAGTACATTTTATTTCATAGTAGTGTATTTTCTTATCTTTGCAGAAATATCACATTAAATGAGAACTCTTGGATGAGGGATTTTCAATTTTTTGCATAAATTTCTACATACTCACTGATATCTCAACTTCTAGCATTAAAATTTGTAGAGCAGGGTATCCAATCAGTTGGCTTCCCTGGGCCACATTGGAAGAAAAAGAAAGGTCTTGGTCACACATAAAATATACGAGTACTAACGATAGCTGATAAGCTAAAAAAATGAAAATTGCAAAAAAAATCTCAATGTTTTAAGAAAGTTTACAAATTTGTGTTGGTCCATATTCAAAGTCGTTCTGGGTCACATGCCGCTGGTGGGCCATGGGTTAGACAACTTGTTGTAGAGCTTTTCAAATTGTTTTCTTATTTTATTTAACTCTAGGTTACGGAAAAACCTAAAATCTTTAATCATCGTACATCCTTCTTGGTTTATCAGAACACTTCTGGCTGTTACAAGACCATTTATTAGGTAATTTTTTGAGAGCCATTAACTTAAAAAAGCAAAATCACAAACTCCTTGTATGAATTTCTTATCAGTTCTATTGGTCAGAAATATTGAAGTAATTATTTTTATTTTCTTCCATAGCTCAAAATTCAGCCAAAAAATTAGATACGTCTTTAATTTGGCAGAACTAGCGGAACTTGTCCCCATGGAATATGTTGGGATACCAGAATGCATAAAACAGTATGTTTTGTTTTATTTCTTTAATTGCATGGGATCTTTATATGTTGAGGTACAAGAGGTAAATATTTTTCAGTACTCATTTTTTCTCACTTTATATATTATAAATATTTTGTAACTTGTTTTTACAACAAAGAAAAAGGAGAAGAAGCCATTTTTCCAACACCTTAACCATAAGTCACCATTTTCTTTAGGTATCAGTTGAAATAGTAGGAAGAATTATTTCTGTGTGTGATTCATTTATATATGTAAAGACTGGATACAATCTAAGAGATGATTCCCTGATTGGTCGGTACTAAACATTCTCCACACTTAAACATGCTACTCTCCTAATTTGAGTAAATTCATCATGGAATTGCATAATCATATTACTGGAGAAATAAAGTATTATTTATATCAGTATAACTCTAATACTTCTCAGTGGCTGGAATATATTTTGTTTACCAAATTTACTTCCATCTAACTTTTAAAAGTATTTGGTAGAGGCTGTTAACATAACTACCTGAGTATCGCAGTTCTATAATGTAGAAAAAAGTTTCTTTGTTCTGTTAATCTGAAGTTTTAGGTTGTTTAATGTGTCAAAGCCAGATTTCTTAAGTCAGTTGTGACTTTCACATTTGTGTATTAAATATTTTTGGTTTTACCTTCAAATTTTGATGATTTTATTTTTAATGCTTTTTTTTTTGAATTTTTGTTCATCTTCGTAACATGTATATTTACTGAAATAACTCTTCCCTACCAAGGTATGAAGAAGAAAAGTTAAAAAAGAAAAAAAAAAGGTATATGCACACCTTGACTGGGTTGCATCTAGACTAGTCCATTTGCATTGCACAGACTAACTCTTCCTTATTGATTGGTTAGCTTCTAAACAAAGATAATAGCATTTGTAAACATAAACATACCCCAGAACCCAAATACGGAATGAATCCAAAGATCCTGATGTTGAATATGACTTGGATTCACTCTGTGTTAACACTGTATATAGTGCCAAGTAGGAGTGGAGTTGAAGGCTACAGCCCATCCTCCTCCTTTTTGGTATAAATAATGGTGGTAAAACCAGAGGAATTACAAAGAATACTATTTCAAAAACCAATTACTTTTAAGACTTTTCTATCTGTTTCACTGTATTTTTTAAATCTATAAGTTGTCCTTTTGAAATATTTGTGCGATTTTTAAAGAAATATTTATTTTCCTGGGGTTGATGATTATATTTGCAATGCACGTATTCTTTGGCTAACCAACATTGATTTCCTTATATGCTTAAAATGGCCTGCTAACCAGTCAAATTCTACATGTGATGAAGTATCTAAAAGTTCAATGTACCATTTAATAGTTAAAACACTCTGCTTTCCATCTTAAATTTAATTTTAAATACTTCTGCTTTGAACATAATAAACTATTATCTATTAATACCTTGGCATAGATGAAAGGCAAGGATATAAGACAGTTAGATGTTCTATAGTAATTTTAAAAAGTATAGGATTTGGATATAACTTGTTAGTGCACTTTTAAAATATTGACAATTAGCAATACAGTTTAATATAATCTTTGTTAAGAGTTAAGGTGAGAAATTTATATGTACTTATCATTTTGACCACTCTTAAGGAACCAGTTGTAAGTAACTGGAATGGGAACATTCTTAACTTTGGACATATTTTGGCTCTGTTGATGACCAAAAATTCAATTGATCATGTGATAGAATCAATCGTAGCTTTACGTTTCTATGTGATGATTTACAGTTTAACAAACATTTTATAATAACAGAGATATGGACAGTGGTTTTAGATCTTGCTAATTTCTCATTTCTTTCTAGGCATCATGTGCATTTGCCAGACAAATGGCTAAAATTAAAAATATAATCTGTAATTGTAGTTTTTTGTTTTGTTTTTGTTTTTAAGATTTATTTTATTGATTTTTGACAGAGAGAAACAGACAGACAGACAGAAGGGGGAGGGCCCAGAGCAATCTCCATAGTTGACATTAGTTTTCCATATAGTTTCATTCCACAGGAGGGTGGTGCAGCGCTGCGCAGGGCAGGAACTGGGCCGGGAGCCTCCCACATAGGTCCCAGCAAGAACTGAACTGGGAGCACACCCCAGTTCAGCATGTAGGTCCGCATGGACTGGGCAGGGATTCAGTCCTCGGTCCCCAGGGCTTCAAAGCGAGCGCTTTACCCACTAAGCCATCCCAGCTTTCCTACCTTTTTTAAAAAGATTTATTTTTATTGTTTTTGACCCGGGGGGGGGGGGGGGGGGGGGGGGGGGTGGTTAGGGCCCAGAACAGTCTCCATAGTTGCACATCATTGGTTTTTCCACATAGTTTCATTCCACAGGTGGGTGTGGGGCTGCACAGGGTAGGAACTGGGCCGGGGTCTCACCCCATGAGAACCGAACTCGGGGCACTCCTCAGTTCAGCATATGGGTCCGCACAGGCCGGGGCCAGGATTCAATACTCAGTCCCCAGGACTGCAAAGTGAGCGCTTAACCCACTGAACCATCCTGGCTTTCCCTAGTGTGCCTTTTTACAACATTCTTAGTATTCAATTACCTATTAAGTAATTTAGCAATTAAGTAATTTAGTAGAAATGTACGGTACTTTTTTAATGTATTTTTTAAAACCTACCACTACGATTTTTTTTCTGTTTTCACATTTGTTTAACTTTAAATAGAATCATTACCTATATATTTGAGGCACTTACTAGTTTTTATATGAAGTTTTTTCTTTGGCCTTAAAAAAAAAAATAAAACATTGTCAACTTGAAGATAACCATTCAAATTTTAAAAATAGACTTTTTAAAATCAAAAGTTGACAGAGGGGTATGTAGGGGAGCTTACTTAAGGTGAAATCTTTTTGATGAGTACCAGTGATAAGGGGGGATACAAAACTGAGTGTAGAAGTACAATCACTCGGAGCGTAATTGGAATATGTTCTCAGAAATGTGTTCTGATTTCTTCATTGTGCAAACATCATAAAGTACATGCACATAAACCCAGGTGGTACAGCCTACTAACCTAGGCTATTTGGATGGCTTATTGCTGTAGACTACAAAACTGTATAGCATGTAAACCTGTACACACTATAATTACTGAATGCTGCAGGCACTATATTTAAACAAATATTTACCACTGTAACACAGTGGTAAATATTTATCTAAACATAGAAAATGATACAGTAAAATTATGGCATAAGAGATTTACAAATGGTACACCTTTATAGGGCACTTTACCATGAATGAAGCTTGCAGGACTGGAAATTATCTCTGGGTGAGTGAATGTTAAGGCCTAGGATGTTACTGTACCATATTTGAGCTGTCACATTAAAAGGTCACTGGACAATGAGAATTTTCAGATCCATTATAATCTTATGAGACCATTGCCATAGCGAGGTCCATCGTTGATTGAAACGTTATGCAGTGCATAGTGGCATTTTAATATTTCACTTAACGGAATCATTTTTAGAGAATTGTTTTTCCTGGCACTCTTCATCACTTAGATCCCTGCCACAGCTGGGCTACAATTCAGCATTTCAATATATCTGTTGTAATTTGAACTTCTAATAAAGTTTATGTGCATTTGTATGTAAGTATTTTATATAATCTTTAAAGAAACAATGGTCACATTGCTTGCCAGTGTTCTCTTGACTTTAAAAATAGTCTTTCCTGGTTGGGGAAATGTTTGGTAACCCTTTTACTTTTTACTGTGTCTGCTTCTTTGCAAAGCTTTGTTTTTAACAGAAGAATGTTCTATGCTAAAAATAGCCATTTTTAAAAATAAAATTGTTCAGTTGTTGGTATTTTATTATCTATATTGTTTTTTTATTAAACAGAGTTGATCAAGAGCTTAATGGAAAACAAGATGAACCAAAAAGTGAACAGTAAGTTTGGCATGTAGTCCAAACACGACTGAAGAATGTGCTGGTGAAGCCGTGCTCTATTTTGCATTTATAATGCACTTATTGGCCCTGATTTTTATGTAACCTGTTACAAAATTGACTTGACTTTTTCTTAATGGACTTTTGTATAAGGGACTGTTCACTGCTGTATTGGTTTGCAATCTCTTGAATTTAGCTCTTAACTAGCTAATTATATTGTAATCATTTTATATTATATATTGCTAAAAGCAGAGAACCACACTTTATATAAAGCGGTTTTTGCATTTGTTTATTGAATGATGCGTCTTCTTCAGTAAAATATTTATATGCCTAAATGGTAAAGGAAAGAGATAATATATATTTTTATGTTTTGAGCAATTTTTTTAAATGTATTACCTGTCTTGTGGAAGAATATGCAGGTAACTAAGATCATGATTTTGTAAAGTGCATGTTAGAATTTTTGTGTTTTGTAAATGGTTAACTACATTTCCTGGATAACTTAAAAAAATAAAGTGGCTCATAAGGTGAGGGTGGGGGACAGTTAAACTGGTTGTCTTAAATATCCAAAGGTCAAGTACCTAATCTAAATAGATTAGTTCTATCCTAAGGTTTTTTAATCACTTCATATAGTGTATATTGTTTCTTAATTCAGAAGCACAGCTACAAGTGCATTGCACACTTTTTCCTTTTTAAACTTAAAGATAAGTCAAAAAGCCATTTTTAGAACTAGAGGATTTAAGAGTCCCTAAGAATTGGGGTTTGTATGTATATATGTATATATGGGACATTTTGTCTTCTGGCCAAAAGTCAGAGCTTTATAAAAATCTTAGGTTTGTTCACTAATGTGAAGTAAGCTGTGTCCAGGGTATCACTCTCCTGAATTTGTGTGAGTGTAGTGTAATATTCAGAAAATGTGATGAATTATTCACTGTCACTAGTTTTCTGTAGAAAACAGGAGCTGCTTTTTTAACTGCTCTCAATGTGGGCACTTTACCAAAATACTTCCAATTCATTTATTTGAACTTTATAGGTATTTGACCTAGTCAGATATGGTATTTTCACATTTCCTGTTGAATTATGTTGACAGTGTAAATTACCATATTTTTGCATATATATGAGGCCCCTATGTATAAGATGATCACTACTTCTAACCCAACATTTAGAAACCCTCTCAACCAGTTACTCCCATGTATAAGACAACCCCCAATTCTTGGTCTGACAATTTTAGACGAAAGTATCATTTGATACACAGAAAAATATGGTAAGTCATTTTGTAAGTCGTAAAGCATTATATTATGCTGTTTTAGATGACTCATTTGATAGAAGCATATAAACTCCTTGTTTAATTTGGTAAGTACCTTGACTCGGCATTGAAATAAATTGTACTTACGTCCCCCAGACAGAAAGTAATTTACCCACCTAATATTGTGTCATATACTTGTGTGACTCATATACATTTGGTAAACTTAGTACCCTTATGATATAAGTGTCACACCAAACTCCAGCCCTTCTATTAAGTAATTTATAAGAGTGTCCTAGAGCAGAAAAATTGGAGTGGATGAGAGCTAAGCTTTTTAATTTTAATTTATTCTATCCTAGACTGAACACACATTATGCTTCTACCATTGCCACTTTTAATATAAAATTTCTATTACAAAAGAAAAATTTCCCTTACTTTTTGTCCTCCTCAGCCAAACTTGGCATGCTGACTTAAGTCCAATAATGAGAGATGCTGGAAGATTCATAGGATGAGACATTCCTTAGCAGCCTCCTGACTTAGATCCCACAGTTGTAGGCACTTCTTGAACTAATGTTATTACAGTGAATAAAGTCAAAACCATTATTGCTTGTTCAGATGTTAGAAACACTTTGTACTGAAAGAGCAAACTAATAACTTTAGGCATTCCTTCTGACTTTACTATATGGAGATTATGAATAAAGGATTATTGAATTTAATTGTGATTAGTCTATATTTGTAGAGCACTTTAAGTAGTCTTTTATCTGTGAGTCTTCATTTCTCTTAAAACGGGCTAAACTTTTTAAATAGGTGCTTTTCCTACACATCAAGTACCCAGTTCTTCAGTTGCAACACTTTTACTGACTGTTCCTTTTAATAAGCATTGTTCCTAACTACAGATACAATTTGTTACAAAAGTGCTGTGCGTTTTCCTAAATATATTTTTAAAAGTACAAGTAGCCTATATTCTATTAGAACATTAAAATTCAGGTTGAATATTGATAACTATATAACTTGGTATATAACGAAAGGATATGCAGTAAATCATTAGATTGAAAGGATATGTTCTCTAATGTACACCTAATGGAATCTGGTATAGGGACTTGCCCCATAATAAATTTTCATAATTACGGGGTTTAAGATTAGCATTTAAATGTGCTATTTGTAACTTGTAGCTGGGTAACATTTTCCCCACTTCATTCAATTTTAATTTTTTACTACTGATTGAGGTGAGAGTACATATAATTATTTTATCTTTCACCTTTTTTGTTGTTACACTTGGGCTTTGAGGACCTCTTTTTCTGCAAAAGTTTCTCATAAATTAATTTGATTGCGTTCTGCTTGGTCTTATTCCGAAGTAGCACCACGGAAAGGTGCTGTATTGACCCAGCAGTTAATAAACTTTAACTCGGGACAGTAGGTAATTTTTTTTAAATGATTCCAAGTAGGGCCTAGCAAGTACTTGGAAAGGAAGATAAAACAAGGAATTAAGAGAAAGAAAACTATTTAGGGGTAAAGAGCTGTTATCAAAGATGCTGTTGATACCATTTCTTGTGTCCAGCAGGAAAACCAGCTGGTTACACACAGAATATGTGAAGAAAGAGACTTTAGAGTGAAGGGAGAAAAGGCTCTAATACCTATAATGAGAATTGGTATTTTCCTCTGCTTTATCCCTTCCTACAGAAGCAAGTTTGAACAAAGAAGGTCCGCATTTACAGTGCTCAGATTAAGGTTTAGGATTAGGTTTTCATATTTCATGGTTGGTTAATATTAATGTAGTCTTCCAAAATGGACATCACTATTTAGTAACTGCACTGAATACCGAAATTTGCTGATTGACAAGTAAATATCAGTAGCTAGGAATTCTTCAACTGCAATTCCAGAATTTAAAAAGGTAAAGGATCTGATTTTTGAGAGAGATTTTTTTTTACATTTGATCTTAGCCAAAAGGCTGAGAAGCCTTGATAAAGATGTTTTTGCAAATGAATATATAACATTATTATTTGGTTGTTTTTATGTGTGTGCTCAGGGAATTTGAAAGTGATTTAATGCTGGAAGTGGCTTTTCAGATTTCAGTTGATAAATTAGCATTAGAATATATCTGGTAGAACAGGCTCCATTCCTGATGAGATTGGTAAAGTTGTATATTAGGTTACAGTAGCTTCATGCTTCCGTTTCCCATTATATGTGGGAAATTGCTAACATTGCTCAATTAGAAGGTAGTAGGGGGATAGGCTGAAAATAAGAGATTGCTACCCCATTCTATTTTGTTTTCATGCCCACATTTTCCCATCATATATAGATTTTTGAGAAATAGATCACAACTCTCAAAAGGATGGGATAGGTAGAGGAATCTGTACTTATAATTTAGACCAACTATTCTGTTAGAGTTTATGATAGGGAAAAGGAATTGGGTGATTTGAGTTGCTGGGAGAGTCAAGAATTCAGACTTGCATAGGAAGATCAGCTGGTTAGGGAAGTGGGATGTTCTAAAGTACAGAAGAATTACCTAGAGAGCCTTTCCCTTCTTCCCACCCCAAGATTCTTAATGAATTAGAGTAAGATCAGTGGTGAATCCCCATAATGTAACTTTCCTTTAAAGCTCTAAATGCCAATTGAAAGTAAGGAAATGTGTTGAACAGTAGTAAGGAATGACACTAAAATTTGAATGGAACTTTGTTTATTAGTAAAGTAAGTAACATACAGTTGTTACTTTGTTGCAACTATATATAATAGATTGATTTCTTATGTTTTGAGAACTACTTTAAAAATACTATGGAAAGTTCACGTATTAGCACTTAATAAATCAGATGCCAGGTAAAAATCAAGGGTTTAATGCTTTCAAATTAATAAAGAATTGTATGAAACTGTTTGCTTCAGATAGCTATATGATTCTGTCTTACAAGAAATTGTACAAGAAGTTAAAACATTTTGAATTTTGAAGTTTTTGTTTTCATATAAATATGACTAGGAATAACTTAGAAAATAATCATCAGCTACTCCCCGGCACTTTTTGCATACAAACTTTCTAAAGGTATGCTCCTTGAACAGTTTATTTACTTAAACCTGTCTAGTGAATATTGGTGGAGTTCAGGGCCACTGACTTGCACAGCCCTTGGGCTATCATTCAAATAGAACTCAATTTAGAGTTTGTTAATAAATACTAACACTTTGATACATATTTCAAAAATTCTGATTTTTTTCCTTACCATTGGTTCACATGTTGCCATTTAGACACAGTTAATGTACTGTGATAATTTTACTATTCACATGTTTCCTAGCCAAGTGCTGTTATTTTACAGTGTGAGAAGTTCACTTCTGATGATTGTGTTGATGTGGTCCCTGTAAGAAATAGTAGCGTTTTCTTGATTTACTTAAGAGATGTAATATTTTATCTTTCTTGGATTTGTTAGGAATACAGTAACTTGTGTCCTGATTTGTTGCACATCATATTTTTGCAACATTAATGAATTTAAATAAATTAATTGGAAAGTTTGTTCTTGACTCATTTTATCACATCTTTTTTTATTTTCCATCATGCTGCTAAATTTTTATACTGAGTTATCTTGAAAACTTTTCAAATAGTTTTAGACCTTTACTGTTGTTTCTCTGTAATCTGGGTGCTTCCCTGGGGGCAAGGGGTAGGAGTGGGGGGTGGTGGTGAAGAGTTCACCCTACTTTAATTTTAAACATTGTTTTAACTATAATCAAACTTTGTGTTTCATAGTTTAGAATTATTTTAATGAAGGCTCCAGCAATGAAATCAGTTATAAGTAGCTGAAACATGGCACAAATGAATACTTGTTTAGCCATAGACCTGCTCTGAGATTCCACCTGTTTTTGCATTTACTCCTTAATCACTAGTAAGCTACTGAATGGCGAACAGATGTGCCCATAGCTGCTTCCTTGAATCCACAGTTAGGATACCATTTAGCAGTATATAAACTCTAAATAAAGTAGTAGTTGCTTTTCATTTAGAAACACGTATTAAATACAAATTTCCCCAAATTAAAATTCCAACTGAATCACAAACTAAGGACTTACCGGGCTAAATGAGCCGCAGCCCTAATTTGTATGGTAAATAAGTATCTGTTATAATCTTCAAAATTTGTCTTAAATTTGGCTTTTCAAGGTCTTTAACAGTAGGAACCATGAACACACCTCAGGCACAAAATGTGACTGCCTTGCATTCGTAATTGTGCATTTTACATGGAGAAGATTAGTTTCTAAAAATTACACTTCCCTTATGAGTGATTTAGTTTCCCTGGTGAATTACTCGAAAAGTTAGCCTGTCTGTCCGCGGGTCTAGGGCTTGAAAGCTGCGGCCCCACGCCCATCTTTTTCTCCAAAGTGTCGCCCTCCTCGCAAAACTTGAGTGGCATGCGGGAGCAGGTAGTGGGTGGGGCTCCCTTGACGTCACTTCCAGGTTCCACGAGCATTTCCGGGTCGTCTGCGGTTTCGGCAGCGGACTAGGGGCTGGTGGGGAACGTAGATAACCGGGCTCCTGGCTGTGCGGCTTATCTACTCTGCAGCGGGAAGCGCCTTCCCCACAGGTACGGGTGAGCTGGGCGCACGCTTCCTGTACCCCACTCTTCCAGAGTTGGGGCTGCGATCGGTTGGGTCTCCTCAAAGGGCACCATGGAGGACGAGGCCCTTCTCTCCCCGGGCCCGGGGTCGATCCCGTTAACTTGACTGCCGAAGGGCCCCGCGTCGGTACCCGGGTAGGGAAGCGGCGGGAGACAGTTGCGTGTAGTGGCGGGGGGGCCTGTTCACCGGGCACCCGCTGAACCGTCCTAGTGGGAGTGCTTGCGCCTCATCCCAGCGCCCAATTTTTAGCCTGGTGAATGTCTGAAAGCATCCAGGGGTTGGAGCTGCGGGGGACTGGGGTGGGGGGTGAATATCAGGGGTGCGCATTCCCTGTCTCATTCTTGTGCTGCTGCCCTTGTTTGAAGTCCGCTTTCCAATTCCATGCGAACTCCTACAAAGAACGAATTTAAGTGAATGGTTGAAGGATGAAGACGGGAGTAACTTTTGAGTTACTTCCGAATGTGGAATCTTATTTAACTTTCTACACTGCAGAATTAGAGAGTATTAAATATCTATGGCTGACAACACGGCTAAAAGATTTGAGTATTTCACAATGAATTGTTAAGAGTCCAAAATCATTAAAGCGAGTAATTTTTAGAAACTTAAATAACAGCTTTTTTAATTTTTGAGGCGTATGTAATAGACATACAAAACTATATTTGTTTTAATATAACGATTTGATACTGGTATACATTACAGAGTGATCACCACCAGCACCACAGTTATAAAAATGTTTTTCTAATGATGAGAGAACTTAAAATTAGTGTCTTAACTTCTTTCAAATATGCAGTACAGTATTAGGATTTACTTTCTAACTGGAAGTTTGTATCTTTTGACACCCCCTTCCAAACACCAATCTGCAGTCTATCTGAGCATTGTTTGTTTTGTATTCAATGTGAGATTATACAGTATTTGTTATCTCTGTCTTACTTCACTTGGTATAATGTCCTCGTTTCATCCATGCTGTCTCAACTGGCAAGGTTTTATTCTAATTTTAGGGCTGAATAGTTACGGTAAATATTCTATTGTATACATAGCAGGGCCTTGAATAATGTTCCTATAATGTTGATAAGAAAAAATTGATCTTCAGTGGGAGCCACTATCTAGGTGGAGTTTGCATGTTCTCGCCATGTCTGTGTGGATTTTCTCTAGCTGCTCCTGTTGCCTCCTACATCCCACAGATATGCCTGTGGGGTGAATTGGCGTGTCTCCTTTGTCCCAGTCTGAGTGATCATGGGTGAAAATGAGTGCACCCTGCGATGGAAGGGCGTCCTGTCCAGGGTTGTTTCCCACCTTGCACACTGAACTGCTGGGATAGGCTCGGGCCACCTTGATCCTGAAGTGGAATAAGCGGGTTAGAAAATAATGATCTTGTTTTTATTACTCTTTCTTAAATGTATGTGTATATTTTGAATTTATTTCAGTGTTTAATATTAGAAGTGTTGGGGTCTTTATTTAAAAGTGTGATGAGGTTTTTGTGACCAGAAATATGCCATAGGGACTTGACTTGTTTATATCAGTTACCTATGGTAAAATTGGTTTTGTTATAGTTCTTTCGCCTAAAGTCTCAGTTTTCAAGAACCTGATAACAGTGTTAAGTGAGGGGACTTAATTGTATACCACATCATCTTTATCCATTCACTGGACACTTAGGATGCTTCCATATCTTGGCTACTGTAAATAATGCTAGAGCAAACATGGGGATGTAGATATCATTTTGAGATAGTGTTTTTTGTTTTCTTTAGATAAATACCCAGAAGTGGAATTACTGGGTCATATGGTAGTTCTAGTTTCAATTTTTTGAGAATCCTCCATAGTCTTTTCCATAGTGGCTGCTCCACTTCACATTCCCTCCAACACTTCCCTTTTCTGTACATCCTCACCAAACGTATTTCTTGTCTTTTTGAAAATAACCATTCTAACAGGTGTGAGGTGTTCTTCATTCTGTTTTGATTTGCATTTCCCTGAAGATTAGTGGTGTTGAGCATCTTTTCATATCTGTGTGTCTTTGGAAAAATGCCTATTCAGATCCTCTGACCGTTTTTTAATCAAGTTGTTTGTTTCTGCTGTTGAGTTGTATGAGTTCTTTATATATTTTGGGTATCAACCCTATATCAGATATATGATTTACAGATATTTTGTGAATTATTTCCTTTGCTGTGCAGAAGTTTTTTAGTATGATATAGTCCCATATGTTTATTGTTGCTTTTGTTGCCTTTGCTTTTGGAGTCAGATCCAAAAATTTATTACCAAACCGATGTTAAGGAGCTTACCGCCCATGTTTTCTTTCAGTTTTATGATTTCAGATCTTACATTCAAATCTTTAATTCATGGGAAGCCAGGATGGCTCAGCGGATTAAGCACTTATTTTGCAGCCCCAGGGACTGAGGATCAATCCCAGCCCCAGCCCCGGCGGACCCGTATGCTGAATTGGGGTGTACTTCCCATGTGGGAGGCCCCCAGTTCAGTTCTCATCCTCCACCACCATCCCCACCTCCTCCTGTTCCTGCCCCTGCCTTGAGGGGGCTGCCCTCCCACGCAGGAGGCCTCCAGTCTAGGTCCTGCCCTGCTCAGCCCCTGCCCACCTCTGTGGAACGAAAATTGATGATGTACAACTGTGGAGACTGCTCTGGGCCTTCCCCCTTGTTTCTGTCTCTGTCAAAAACAATTTTTTTTAATTTTTAAATCTTTAAATCATTTAGAGTTAATTTTTGCATATGGTATTAGACAGTAGTCTATTTTGATTCTTTCTATGTGACTGCCCAGTTTTCTCAGCACCATTTATTGAAGAGACTGTCATTGCTCCATTATATATTTTTGGCTCCTTTGTCATAGATTAATTGACCATATATGTGTGAGTTTATTTCTGGACTCTCTATTCCTTTTAGCTTTGTGTCTTTCTCTATGCTAGTACCATTCTATTTTGATCACTGTAGCTTTGTAATATAGATTGAAATCAGAAAGCTTCATACCTCCAACTCTGTTCTTTTTCAAGACTGCTTTTGGTCATTTGGAGTCTTTGTGCTTCTATATAAATTTTAGGATTGTTCTATTTCTGTGAAAAATGCCATTGCATATTTGATAGGGATTGCATTTAATCTATTGCTTTGGGCAGTATGGACATTTTTTTTTTAATGATTTTGTTTAATTACAGTTGACATACAATATTAGTTTCAGGTATACAACATAGTGATGAGACGTCGATATAACTTACAAAGTGATTGCCCCAATAAATCTAGTACCCATCTGACAGCATGCATAGTATCGCAATATAATTGACTATATCTCCTTTGCTGTACTTTATATCCCTGTGGCTGTTTTTATAACTGGCAGTTTGTACATCTTAATCTTTTCACCTTTTTTCTACCATCCTCCAACCACCTTCCCATCTGACAACCACCAATTTATTGTCTGTCTCTATGAATTTGTTTCTGTTTTGTTTGTTCATTTATTTTGTCAGACTCCATATATAAGTAAATCATGATATTTGTCTTTCTCTGTATGACTTATTTCACTTAGCATAAAACCGTCTAAGTCCATCCATGTTGTTGCAAATGACAAAATTTCTTTTTTTTTTTTTTTTATAGCTAATACTCCATTGTATATATGTACCACACCTTCTTTATCCATCTGTCTATCAATGGACACTTAGGTTGTTTCTATATCTTGGTTGTTATAAATAATGCTGCAATGGGGCTGCATAAATCTTTTTGAATTAGTGTTTTGGATTTCTTCAGATAAATACCCAGAAGTGGAATTGCTCGGTTATGAGGTAGTTCTGTTTAGTTTTTTGACAAATCTTCATACAGTTTTCCATAGTGGCTGCACCAATTTGCAGTCTCATTAACTGTGCACAAGGTGCCCTTTTCTCCACATCCTCTCTAGCACTTGTTTTATTGATGATACCCATCTGACAGTTGTGAGACGACATCTCATTGCGGTTTTAATTTGCACTTCCCTGATGATTAGTTACATCGGGCATCTTTTCATATGTCTGTTGGTCATCTGTGTGTCCTCTTAGGAGAAATATCTATTCACATCCTCTGCCCGTTTTTTAAATTGGATTCTTTGTTTTGTTGATGTTAAGTTGTATGAGTTCCTTACATAGTTTGTATATTAACCCCTTATCAGATATATCATTGGTGAATATTTTCTCCCACTCAGATCTTTTTGCTTTGTTGATGGTTTTCTTTGATGTGCAAAAATGTTTTAGTTTGGCATAGTCCCATTTGTTTATTTTTTCTTTTGTTTCCCTTTTTTAAAATATATCAGAAAAAATATTACTAAGAACAGTGTCTGAGAGTTTACTGCCTGTGCTTTCTCCTAGGAATTTTATGGTTTTAGATTTTATGTCATAAGTCTTTAATCTATTTTGAGTTTATTGTATATGCTGTAAGAAGGTGATTTAGTTTCATTTTCTTACATGTATCTGCCCAGTGTACCAGCACCATTTATTGAAGAGACTGTCTTTACCCCTATTATATATTTTTGCCTTTCTATATGGGTTAATTATTCATATAGGCATGGATTTATTTCTGGCCTCTATATTTTATTCCATTGATCTGTATGTCTTTTTATGACAGTACCATGTTGTTTTGATTCCTATGACCTTATAGTATAGTTTGAGATCAGGTAGTGTGATACCTCCAAATTAGTTATTTTTCAAGATCGCTTGGCTATTTGAGACTCTTTTATGGTTCCATATAAATTTTAGGGTTATTTGTTCTAGTTGTGTGAAAATGCCATTGTTATTTTTATAGGGATTGCATTGTATCTGTACACTACTTTGGGTAGTATGGACATTTTAACTATGTTAATTCTTCCTACCCATGAGCATGATGTATGCTTCCATTTATTTCTGTCTTATTTAGTTTGTCTTTTCAGTATCTTACAGTTTTCTCAGTATAGGTTTTTTACCTCTCTGGTTAAATTTATTCCTAGTTATTCTATTTCTTTTGATGCAGTTATAAATGGGATTGCCTTCTTAATTTCTCTTTCTGATAGCTCATTATTGGTGTATAAAAAATACAGCTGATTTCTGAATATGAATTTTGTGTACTGTTACTTTACAGAATTCAATTTATTATTTCTAATTCCTTTATTTTTTTGGTGCATACCGGTACTTTAGGGTTCTCTATATGGTATCATGTCATCTGTAAATAATGAGTTACACTTCCTTTCCAATTCAGATGCCTTTAATTTAAGTTCTTTTTCTTGTTGATTGCTGTGGCAAGGACTTCCAGTACTGTGTTGAATAAAGGTGGGGCATCCTTGTCTTGTTCTTGATCTTTAAAAAGTTTTTAGCTTCTCACCAATCGAGTATGGTTTAGCTGTGGGTTTGTAGTATATGGCCTTTATTATGTTGAGATATGTTCCCTGTATCCTTTTTGCTGAGAGTTGTTATAAATGGATATTTATGTTAGATTTTGTCAAATGTTTTTTTCTGCATCTATTGATGTGATTATGTGATTTTTATCCTTCATTTTGTTTATGTGGTATATCCCAATTGATTTGTGGATATGGAACCAACCTTGCATCACAGTAGTAACTTTCACTTGATCATGGTGTATGTTCTTTCTAATGTATTGCTAAATTTGGTTCACTTATATTTTGTTGTGGGATTTTGCATCTATGTTCATCAGGGTGTTGGCCTATCATTTTTGCATGCGCATGTGTGTTTGTCTTTGATTTTTGTATCAAGGGTAGTATGGACATTTTAACAATATAAGTCTTCCAATCCATAAGCATGGAATATCTTTTCATTTACTTGGGTCTTTAATTATTTTCATCAGTGTCTTATACTTTTTAGTGTATAGGTCTTTCATCTCTTTGGTTAAATTTATTCCTAGATATTTTATTCATTTTGATGCAGTTGTAAATGGGACTGTTTTATTAAATTATCTTTCTGATAGTTTGCTAACTTATACCAGTAGCTGTTTTAGATAACTCTTAGACTATTGTCAAATGGGCATAACAAGATTCTGTACTCCTACACTTCAAGTTTATATCTTTCTCTTGGGCCCTCTCCTTGCCCTTTTTAACCTCCCTCCCCACCCACATACATTATACTTACTGATTTTTTGCCACCATTCATTTATTGAACAAATATTTATTCATGCCCTATTATGTGTCAGTTTATTTGTTCTAGACATCTGGTTTAATTCAGTGACCAAAACATAACAAAAGTTTCTGCCTTGGAAGAACTTAAACATTCTATAACTATAGTATATAATGTGTTAGAAGGGGGTGGTACCATCAGGAACATAGGACAAAGGGGATTGGGAAGTTCCAGAAGGAAGATTGGAATTGGTATTTTAAATATGGCAGTCAATTTATGTCTCATTAATTACATGCTATACTCAAAGGAATTAAGAGAACCAAGTGGATATCTGGGCGGCAGAGTGTTTCAAGTAGAAAGAATATCATTTAGAAAGGCTTCCATAGTCTGGAATATGTCTGTCATGATCTAAAAATAACAAGGAAAGCAGTGTGTCTGGAGAAGGACAAGAACAAGGGGGAGAGATGGTAGACAGATTCAGAGAAATAGCCAGATTATTGGTAAAACCTAGTAAAATGAAAGCCATGGGAGGTTTTGAGCAGAGCAGGGTTATGTTCTAACCTATGTTTTAAAAGATCAACTGGCTGATGAGTTGAGATTACAGTCTAGGGGGCAAGCATGGAAGCAAGGAAACCAGTTAGGAAGCTACAGTGTTCCCTCGCCACTTCGCGCTTCATGTTTTGCGGCTTCAGTGCTTCGCGGGTTTTCCCAAAATATTCATCAAAAAATAAAAATGAAAAAATACAACCATGTCGGCAGCCACATGGCGGAAAGGAGCATTGTTTCATGTTGATGCGCGAGAGAGAAGGATCCCTGCATGTCAAACAAAGAGATGAGTTGACTCAGAGTACATACCACGGGCTCTCATAAAGGCGCGTGATAGGTTCCACCAACACAAGACTTTTCGCCTCTCTCAGAAAGCAATGTTGATTCATGTTTATGACTGTATAAGGTTTTGTAATTAACCTTATTAATTAGCACTGACACGTTTAAGTAAATACGTATACTGTTGTAATTTTTGTCTTAAATGAGTAAAGTATGAATACTGTTTACATATTTAAAACATTCTTGTACCCGCATACACGAAAATTCCTAGGGGCAAATCCTACTTCGCGGTTTTTCAGCTTTCGCGGAAGGCTCT
>PVKE010010326.1:12866-42820 GCA_004027555.1 Craseonycteris thonglongyai | reverse complement strand
CTGAGTAGTATTCCATTGTGTAAATGTACCACATCTTCTCTATCCAGTCATCTATCGAAGGGCATTTTGGTTGTTTCCATGTTCTGGCCACTGTGAACAGTGCTGCGATGAACATGCAGGTACAAACATCTTTAAAGATTAAGATTTTCATGTTTTTTGGGTAGATGCCCAGTAGAGAGATTGCTGGGTCATATGATAATTCCATTCCTAATTTTTTGAGGAATCTCCATACAGCCTTTCATAGTGGTTGTACCAGTTTACATTCACACCAGCAGTTTATGAGGGTTCCTTTTTCTCCACAGCCTCTCTAGCACTTATCACTTGTCTTATTGATTATAGTCATTCTAACAGGGGTAAGATGGTATCTCATTGTGGTTTTTATTTGCATCTCCCTAATTGCTAGTGAAGTGGAGCATTTTTTCATATATCTGTTGGCCATAAGTATGTCTTCATGAGAGAAGTGCCAGTTAAAGTCATCTGCCCATTTTTTAACTGGATTGCTTGTTTTTTATTTTTGAGTTGTACAAGTTCCTTGTATATTTTTAATATTAGCCCCTTATCAGAGGAATTGTTTGCAAATATTTTTTCCCAATTGGTTAGTTGCCTCTTTGCTTTGTTGATGGTTTCCATTGCACTGCAGAAGCTTTTTAGCTTGATAAGGTCCCATTCATTTATTTGTGCTTTTACTTCCCTTGCCATTGAGGTCAGATTCATAAAGTCCTCCTTGAATCCCAGGTCTATAAGTTTAGTGCCAATGTTTTCTTCTATGCAATTTATTGTGTCCTCTCTTATTTGGAGGTCTTTAATCCATTTTGAGTTAATTTTGGTATATGGTGAGAGATTGCAGTTCACATTCAGTCTTTTGCATGTGGTTTTCCAATTTTCCCAGCACCATTTACTGAAGAGACTTTCTTTTCCCCACTGTATATTTTTCATACCTTTGTTAAAAATAATCTGTCCATATATTTGTGGGTTTATTTCTGGGTTTTCCATTCTGTTCCATTCGTCCGTGTGTCTGTTTTTCTGCCAGTACCAAGCTGTTTTGATTACTGAGGCTTTGTAGTATAGATAAAAGTCAGGCAGTGAGATGCCCCCAGCTTTATCCTTTTTTCTTAGGATAAAAGGATAGCTTTTGCGATTTGTGCTCTTTTCTGGTTCCAAACAAATTTGATGATATTTAAAATCAATTTTTTGAAAGAATGATTGTGAGATTTTGATGAGAATGGCACTGAATCTGTGTATTGCTTTGGGGAGTATGGCCATTTTAACTATGTTGATTCTTCCAATCCATGAACACAAAATGTCTTTCCATTTCTTTGTGTTCTTTTTAATTTCTTTTAACAGTGTCTTATAGTTTTCAGTGTATAAGTCCTTCACCTTCTTTGTTAGATTTATTCCTAGGTATTTTATTTCATAGCAATGGCAAAGGGAATAGATCTTCTCATCTCTCTTTCTGAAGTTTCATTGTTGACATCGAAAAAATGCAGTTGATTTTGGGACATTGATTTTGTAGCCTGCGACTTTACTGTATTTGTCTATTATTTGTAATAGATTTCTGATAGAGTCTTTAGAGTTTTCTATATACAGGATCATGTCATCTGCCAAGAGTGACAGTTTAACTTCTTCTCTCCTAATTTTAATGCCTTTTATTCCTTTCTCTTGTCTCATTGCTGAGGCTAGAACTTCCATAACTATGTTGAACAGCAGTGGTGACAGGGGGCATTCCTGTCTTGTTCGATTTTAGGAAAATAGGCTTCAGCTTTTCCCCATTCAGAATAATATTTGCTGAGGTATTTTTCTTCAATTTCCATTTTATTCAGTGTTTTTATCACAAATGGGTGTTGAATCTTGTTGAATGCTTTTTCTGCATCAATTGAGATAATCATTTGCTTTTTGTCCTTTGTTTGGTTTATATGCTGGATTACATTGATTGATTTGTGTATGTTGAACCATGCTTGTGCCCCTGGAATGAATCCCACTTGGTCATGGTGAATAATCTTTTAAATTCATTGTTGTATTCTGTTAGCTAAAATTTTGTTTAAGATTATTGCATCAGTTTTCATCAGTGAGATTGGCCTATAGTTTTCCTTTTTGGTATTGTCTTTCCCAGGTTTTGTTATTAGGGAGATATTAGCTTCATAGAAAAAGTAGGGTAGTACTGCCTCCTCTTGAATTATCTGGAATAGTTTGAGGAGGATGGACATTAGTTCTTCTTTGAATGACAGGTAGAAATCATTGGTGAAACCATCTGGCCCAGGCCTTTTGGCTTTGGGCAATTTTTAGATCATTGTTTTAAGTTCTGTACTGTTGATTGGTCTATTTAGGTTATCGAAGTCTTGTTGGTTCAGTTTAGGTGAACTATATGTTTCTAGACATTTGTCCATTTCCTCTAGATTGTCAAATTTTTTGGCACAGAGTCTTTCATAATAGTCTCTTATGATTGTTTGTATTTCTGCAGTATCAATTGTGACCTCTCTCCTATCATCTCGTATTCTGCAAATATGAGATTTTTCTTTTTGCCCTTTGCTGAGCCTAGCCAGTGGTTTGTCAAATTTAATGTTTTTTTTCAAATTACCTGCTCTTTGTGGCATTAATTTTATCTATTGTTTTTCTGTTCTGAATTTCATTATGTCCTGCTTTAATTTTTATTAATTCTTTTCTTCTGCTGGCTTTGGGGGACCTCTGTTCTTTTTCTAGCTCTATGAGATGATATGTGAGGGTGTTTACTTGTAGTTTTTCTTGTTTCTTGAGATAGGCCTGTATTGATATACATTTCCCTCTTCACACTGCTTTCGCTGTGTCCCAGAAATTTTGGTACGTCATGTTTTCATTGTCATTCATTTCTACACATTTTTTTTAAAGATTTATTTATTGTTTTTGACAGAGAGAGAGAGAGAGAGAGATACAGAGTCAGAGACAGAGAGAAGGGGAAGGGCCCAGAACAGTCTCCATAGTTGCACATCATTGGTTTTTCCACATAGTTTCATTCCACAAGTGGGCGGAGCTGCACAGGGCAGGAACTGGGCCGGGGTCTCACCCTGGTGAGAACTGAACTGGGGGCACTCCCCAGTTCAGCATATGGGTCCGCACAGGCCAGGGCCGGGACTCGATCCTCAGTCCCCAGGGCTCCAAAGTGAGCGCCCAACCCACTGAGCGATCCCGGCTTCCCCTCTACACATTTTTAAACCTCTTGTTTTATTTCCTCTTTGACCCAGTCACTTTTTAATAGCATGTTGTTCAATCAGCACATATATGTGGTTCTCTCTGCACTTGATTTTTTGCTATTGATCTCTAGTTTCAAAGCTTTGTGGTCTGAGAATACACTTGGTATGATTTGGATGCCCATAAATTTGGTGATTTTGGATTTAAGTCCCAGGATATGGTCTGTTTTTGAAAATGTTCCATGTGCACTAGAGTAAAATGGATAGCCCTGTGTTGCAGGATGGAATGACCTGTAAATGTCAATTATGTCTATTTCCTGTAATGTATCATTTAAAGCTGCAATCTCCTTATTTATTTTCTGCTTGGATGATCTGTCCAATGTTGTCAGGGGGGTGTTTAGATTCCCTAGTATAATTGTATTTTTGTCAAATTCTCCTTTTAGATCTGTTAGTAGTTGCTTTATAAATTTGGGTGCTTCCTGATTGGGGTTATATATATTGATGAGTGTCATGTTTTCCTGGTGTATTTTCCCTTTTATCAAAATGTAATGTCCATCTTTATGTCTTAGTATTATTATTTTTTAATCCTGATGTCTTTTTCATCAGAAATCAGTATGGCCACTCCAGCTTCTCTCTGACTGCCATTTGCCTGGAGTATTGTTTTCCATCCTTGTACCCTGAGTCTAGTTTTGTCTCTGTGGTTTAGGTGTGTCTCTTGTAGGCAGCATATGGTTGAATTTTGTTTTTTTAATCCAGTCTGCTACCCTGTGCCTCTTTATTGGTGAATTCAGTCCATTTACATTCACGGTGATGATTGATATATGAGTATATCCTGTATCCATTTCTTCTTTCCTTTTTATTTTTTTGTTGTCCCAACTTTTCTCCCTTTCTTTTGATTATTTGATTCAGGCAGAATAGCCTCCTTTAGTCTTTCTTGGAATGCTGATTTTGAGCTGAAGAATTCCCTCAGCTTCTGTATATCTGAAAAGGCCTTAACTCCTCCTTCATATCTAAAGGTTAATTTTGCTAGGTAGTTAATTCTTGGCTGGAAATTTCTCTCTTTTAATGTTTTGAAAATTGGGCTCCACTCCCTTCTCTCTTACAGAGTTTCTGCTGAGAATTCTTGTGACAGCCTGATAGGTTTTGTGTTTTTTTCTTAATTTATATTTTGTGTTTCCCTGGCTGTCTTGAAGTTTCTTTCTTTGTTTTTGGTTTTTGTGATCTTCAGAACAATGTGCCTTGGAGAAGATGTACTAGGGTTTAGGTAGTCAGATCTCCTGTTTTCCTGCTGAATTTGGGGTTGTAGATTTTTCCAGAGATTAAGAAAATTCTCATCCCCTTTTTGTTTTCGTAGACTCTGAGAAGATTCATCTCGCTTCCGTCTGGTACCCCTATTATTCTAATATTGTTCTTTCTGATGGAGTCAGAGAGTTCTTATTGGGCTCTTGCATTTCTCTTGATTCTCATTTCTGTTTCTTCTTCCCTCTGTGACATTTCCATGTTTCTATCTTCGATTTCACTCATTCTTTCCTCTAGTTGGTCAGCCCTGTTTCCTATGCTGGTCAATTCTTTTTTATGCTCTCCAATTATGCCTTTCATTTCAAGAAGTTCCTCTTGGTTCTGCTCTAACTTCTCAATTTTGTTGGTAAAGTACTCATTTTGCTCAGAAAATTTCTTGCTGAGGTCATTTAACTGTGTCTGGGTACTTTGCCAGCAGTGACTGAGCTCTCTGAGTTTCTTGAGTATTGCAGCCCTGAATTCTGTTTCACTTAGAATTGATTCCAAGTGTGCAAGCTCCTTTTCTAAAGAATGCCCCTGATCTTCTGGAGGGGCTTTGGATCCTGAGGTATTCATTGTGTTTTATATGGTTCTTTTTGCTTTATGCATGAGTATGTTTTCCCTTTTTGTGTTTTCCTATCAGATGGGCTTCTCTTTATTTTTTCTTATGGGCTCAGTTGTGGGAGAAGGAGATTTTGGGGGAGGTTTGGGGGAATCAGTCAGTTTCTGTGTACTGGGTTTCTCTTCAGGTTGCTGTCTTAGCTGTTAGAAAGCAGGGTTGTGAAGGTATGGCCAGGGGTGAGGGCCTGTGACTAGGAGATAGGGTGGGCCTGATAGATAATAGCATATTCTTCTTTCACCAGGGGGGCTGTTGGTTCAGTGCAGTTGGGGTACAAGAGCTCTGGTCTTTCTCCCCTCTGTTAGGCTGTTTTTCCTTTAATCGCGTCTGTGAGCTATGCCCACAGGGCAGTGACATGGATGGGCCGGGGATTTGCAGAGGCCCGGTCAGCGTGCAGGCAGGGGTGCTGGGGTGGCTCTGTCAGCAGCGCGTGGAAGGCTCAGTGCTGCGCTTGGGCAGCAGTGCCACACTGGCAAGTGTGGCCATAGGTCAGCCGTAAGCTTTTCTAGGCCGGAGGCTCTTCAGGGTCTCAAAGACCACCGGATTCTCTCTATGCACATCTAATGCAGCCAAGAGTGCTGCCTTCGTGTCCACTTGAGCCACTGCCCTCACTCCAAGAACCCTGTCTTCAAAAGGTGCTCCCTCACAGTCAACTCTAAGAGCTCAGCTGTTTCTCCTCTATAGATCAGGGGTGCCGAACTTCTGTGGGCTGGTGCCCTGCTCTCTCCCCACCCGCCTGGGAAGTGCAGCTGCCCTGATCCACAATCCCTGTTCCCCCTCAGGTTTCGTGGACCTGATTAGGGCACCACGTGCAGCCCCTTGAGTTCGGATATTAAATTGTTCACAGTCATGTGGGGCTTCCACTCTCTATAGGTCTCGGCCAGCCTGCCCTTGATCTAGCTCCACTTTGACCGTAATCTCTCAACCCCCCTTTGTTTTTGCCAGCCCCAGACCATGCTCCATATCCCTGTCCCTGAACTGCTCCTTCCCCTTCCCTCTCCCGCTCTCACCTATTTCCTCTAACTTTTAGGTATTGTTCTGTGTTGTGTGGTTCTCTCAGGGTTTCCCCTGTGGATTCCCCTTTGTTTGTAAGTCCTTTCCCAGGTAGGTATTGGGGTTCTCCTCTGATGCCACCATCTTTGTTTTCCAGATTTCTGATCGGACCAGTGTTTTGATTTATGAATATAATCTGAGTTTTTTTTCATATTATTTTTTAAATTTATTCTAATTATAACACTTTATGAACCTTGGTTTACTATGTTATTGATTTTTAAACTTTCTGAGTTGGTAATTGAGCATGTATTATTTCTCTTTAATTTAATTTTTATTGACATAGATGCTAGGACTATGGTTTTTCTCTGTTCAATGTTCAAATGCATTTTATAAATTCTGATAAATAGCATTTTAAACATTACTATTTTTAGATATTTTATAATTTTTGTCTGCATTTTTTTTCTTTCATTGGAGAGTCATTTAATGGAATATATCTATATACCCCAGCAGAAGGGTCTTTCTGTTATGGGGGAGAAACATATGGAAATTTTTTTTATACTTTTTTTTTAAAGATTTATTTTTTATTGTTTTTGACAGAGAGAGAGATACAGAGACAGAGAGAAGGTGGAGGACCCAGAACAGTGTCCATAGTTGCACATCAGTGGTTTTTCCACATAGTTTGATCAGATATGGACATTTTTAATATTCAGTTTTATTGAATTGTAGTCAAAAGTTGTTTGTAATATTTCTACTTTAGGGTTGATTATTTTTAATGTGTGCTCCATGTGCCCTGAGAAGATGGTATTTTCTTTGTTATTTAGAGGTAGTATATGTTTGGATCTACCTACTTATTTTTGTCCACTTATCTCACAATGAGATTGCATGTTATCTATATTTGTTTATTTATTTATTTATTTATTTAATTGTTTGAGAGAGAGAGAGAGAGAGAGAGAAGGGCCATCTCCATGGTTGTAAATCATTCGTTTTTTTTACATAGTTTTATTTCATACAGGTGCACATGGGTGAAAACAAAACTGGGGCCTTCCACATGGAAGGTGCGCCCCAGTTCAGCATATGTGTTTGCATGATTTGAGCCCAGGACCTTGCGATTTTAAGTCAAGTGCTCAACCTGTTAAGCTATCCCAGCACCCCCTGAGACTATGTTAAAGCCTCCTATTGTTACTGTTTTTCTATCAATTTTCCTGGCTATATCTTTTAGGTTTTATTTTATAGGTCAGTTATATATATCAGCATTAATTTAATATAGATAATTGGATGCATAGGTATTCATAACTGTTATGTGCTTTTATTGTAGAACATGGCCTTTAATTTTTTGCAGTGTTTTTCTTTGGCTCAATCCGTGCTTTTTGGGCAGATTCTGCTGTGTTAGATTTCAGAATTCCAACCTTTGCTTTCTTATTATTTGAATTTTTCTGGTGAATGTTTGTTTCTGCCTTTATTATTTAGCTATTTTGAATCACTGCATTTTAAATGGGTCTCATATAAAGAGCATAGATTTGGGTTTTGCCTTATTAGGCCATTTGAAATTGTATTTGGTCTCAATTCTGTTATATATATTATTTTATTTTGTATATACCGTGTGTATACATAGGTATTTATTTATTTATTATTTTGTGCCTACTTTGCTTGTAAACTTATTCTTCTACTTAGGAAACTTGTATTTTTATACTTAGTAGTGTTTTTGTGTTAATACTATCTCTAGTACTTCTAATCCCTTTTATTCATTTATAATAACTATCTCTGGAATATCAGTTGTAAATGGTATTCTTTGACTCTCATTTATTTTTCTTTCAAGAATCTATGATCTTATTCTATTTTCTCCTTTTTTGTCATTTCTTGTGTCTGAAAAATTGGAATTCTTTCTACTTTGTTAGAACATGTAGTGTCTACATATTATATTTCAATCCATGATCCTATTGTTTCAGTCTTAGTCTTCTAATTATTAATAAATATGTGAAGTACTCATCATTGATACCTTTGAATAAGTTTTCCCAGTCACTGTTTGGTTGAATAAAACCCATTCTTTAGTACAAACTAAGGTTCACAGGCCAAATCTGGCCTGTTTTTTTATTTTTGTAAATAAAACTTAATCAGAACACAGTCATAATGATTTCTTTATAAAAGCATCAGTCAAAAAAATAAAAATAGAACAGAACAGAAGAAAATTAGAATAGAAAATATTGCACGTTTTAAGAATGACCAAAGTTCATGAAGTGTTTGTTTAAGGTGTGTGTGTGTTTATATTGTCATATAAATACATTCTGTACTATAGGTTGCATTTTAAATGTTTTAAAAAAAACAAAGACTAGAATCTCATTTGAAATTATGCCAGTATATTCAGAATCCTGATACAAAGCAATTTATTTTTTTTATGTTATAATAAAAAAAGTGTGAAGAACACTGGCTTGTTTCTGATTAATCAACACATAGGCTGTGTTTAAATCTCTGCTCTAAATATTGTTATTATTATTTTATTTTACTTAATTTTTTTATACTTCTCAGCCCTCGGACAAATTGTAAGGTCCAAATAAACTTCTAGGGAGCTTTTTCTTCTGTGTGTTCTCATGCTGTGGAAGAGTGGATTGATCTCTTTGCTTTAATATAATTTGTATCACTTATTCAGACCCAAAGTAGTTTTTCAAACTTGAGTACTAATGAATCACAACACTGTCAGTCCCCATCTTTCTTTGAAACCAGTCTTAAGTGCCAGCAGTGCTGATTATGAAAACAAACAAAATTATTAAATTCACAATAAAATGTGTACAATGCTTTCAAACCCACAATCCTTGTTCCTAACTTCCTTTGCAACAAATAGTAAAATTTCCCTCAATCTTTTAGAGTTAATCACTCTCATCTCTGGCACAAGAACCCACCAATCTTTCTCTACAGATTAGTTTTGCCTATTCTATAATTTTATACAGTTATAAAAGAGTAGGCCAATTTTGAATCTGGTTTCTTTTGTTCAGCATTTATTTTGATAGCTATCATGTTGCTGAATGTAGCCAGTAGTTTGTTTCTCTTTTTACTCTTCAGTGGTATTCAATTGTATGTATAAAGCCCAAATAATTTATTCATTCATCTGTTGAGAGATTCATTGCTTCCAAATTGGGGCTGTTTATGAATATTTACATAGAATTTTTTATGTAGACATATATTTTTTTATTACTCTCAAGTAAATACTTAGTCATTAAAAATCTGTATGTTATTAAGTATATACTTAAACTGTCAAAATATATTCCAAAGTACTGGTATTATTTTACATTTTTACCAGTACTCCAGTTGTTCCATATGCTCACCAATAATTCATATTGCTAGTTGTCCATTTTTTGCAATTCTGGTAGATGTGTATTGCTATCTCATTGTGGAATTTAGTTTGCATTTTCCCAAATGCTAGTGAAGATAAACATTTATTCATGTCCTTGTTGGTCATTTATATATCTTCTTTGTGTTAAGTGTTCGTTCATATTGTTATCTATCTTAAAATTAAGTTATTTATGTTACTATTAAGAGTTCTTTATCCTGCATGCAAATTTGTTGTCATATTGCTAATACTTTCTCCATTCTGTGACTTAATTAAAAATTTTTTTTTAAATATGTTTTTGAAAGATCAGAAGTTTTTAATTTTGCTGAGGATCAATTTGTCAGTTATTTTTACTTATTTGTGATTTTGGTTACTTAACAATAAAGGGTTTGCCCGAGCCCAGAGTTGTAAAATTTCCTTCTGTGTTGCCTCTATAAGTATTGTGGTCTTATTTCTGCACTTAGGCCTATAATGTACTTTGAGTTCATTTTTGATGGGTGAAATTAAAATAATGGCTTGACTATTTTTCAAATACAAATTTAGTTTTTCTATTTGAAATATTTTAGTATCTTGGTAAAAATTTAACTGATTATAGAAGTATAAGCTTATTTCTAGACTTTTCCATAGATCTCTGACCATACTTATGTTATTTTATTGACTTATTATAAATTTAAGGTAAATGGTGAAATTAAGCATTATATTCTTCCACCATTTTTTATCTTTCAAAATTGTTTTAGCTATCTTATGTCCTATTTATTGTAAATTATATAATAAAATTATCAATTTCCATAAAGCATCTGCTGAGAGCTTGATTAGAATTTTATTAAATCTATGCATCAATTCAGTAAATATTACAGTATTAACAATAGTAGTTTTTCAAATCATAAACATGGTTTGTTTCTCCATGTATTTAGGTTAACTTCAATCTCTTTAATCAATGTTTTGTAATTTTCATTAGATAGGTCTTATTCACATTTGTTAATTACCGGTATTTCTTGATGTTACCTTAAATGGAATTTCTAAAACTTTCACTTTCAAACTTTTTATTGGTATTCTATACAAATATAATTGATGCTTATATATTTAACTTCTCTCCTAATAAATAACTAACATCACTTAGCTTCAGCAAATTTATTTTGTAGATTGTGCAAATCTACAAAATAGCAGAATATGCCATCTCAATATATGCCACTTTGGGATAAGGATTATTTTTAGCTGAAGCCATTTAAGAAAAAGCAGATTTAAGAAGAGTTTGTTGCCTTCCCCCTATTTACCTAAGAGTAGGGTATACATTTTCAGTGTCCTTTTTCCCCTAACTATTAGGAAAGAAGAATTAATCACCAGAAACAACATTAGATTCCTGTCAGCCTGGAGAAGACAACATAGAAACCTGCACAATTAGCTTTAATAACTAGTGCTAATTTTTCATTAATTTACCCATATGTTCGCCTTTCTAAAATTTATCATTTTAGAAAATCAAAATACGTTTTTTGTTGTCTTTTCAGTTCTCTGAAAATGTATTATTCCTTTGTTAAGACACTATATGAACTGAACTTCTAACCGCTCCATTGAATTACTCATCGAGTGCCCCATGTATAAATGCAATGCACTTGTGAACTTCTGTATGTTTTTCTTTTTTTAATGTCTTTTATTGGTCCAGTTTACAGAGGTACAGCTGAAGAAGCTGAAAGGGTCAATGAGAAAATAATTTTCCCCCTCCTTTACAGTTTCTTAGTATTTTCTGTGTATATAATAATTTATTTGAGGTAAAAAAAAAATAGTTTTAATTCCTGTTTTGCAATCTATTTGCCTTTATTTTTATTTTTTTAACTTTATAACACTGGCTAGATATCTAGTACAATATTAAATAGAAGTGGTAAGAGTGGGAGTCCTTTCCTTGTTACTGACCTTATGAGATTTGAATAATAGCATTAACCTATTTGATAGAATTCATATTTTTAGAGTACTATAACCAATAATTAAAAAAATTATATTATTTTTAATATTCTTGAAAATATCTGGAGCAAAACATGTGTCAGTATATTTCAAAACATTGTAAGCACACAGAAAATATTTTTTCACCATAATGTAATCAAACTAAAGATAAAAATTCAAAAAAAGAAAACCAATAAATATTTTATTATTTTAATAGATGTAAAAATGACTTGACTAAATTTAAACTCACTTATAATAAAACTTTCAGTAAAATAAAAACAAGTCTAGAGAGACTATTAAGAAAGTGAAAACACAAGCCAGAGTTTGGGAGAAAATATTTGCAATGCATATACTGGTATCTGAAAAAAGACTTAGAATATATAAATCATCCTACAAATCATCAATTAAAAATAAAAATACTAATTAAAATTAAATTAACTTTATGAAGAGATGCTGAGTATCATAGTCCTTTATGGCTAAAGTGGAGAAAATTGACAAAATTAGTACTGGTGAGGATGTGGAGAAGCCAAAACTTTAACACATTGTTTATGAGAGTGTAAAATGGTACAACCCTTTGAGTAATTTTCAATATAAAGACACCTACCAATGACAAGCAACTTCAATTCTTAGTATTCACTCAAGAGAAAAATATCCATTGAAGTCTTTCAAACTCAATGTTAATAGCAACAAATTAGAAGTCATCCGAACATTTTTTTTTAACAATAAACAAACCATACTATATTCATACAATGAAATTCTACTGAGCAAAAATAGGAAATGGGCTACTGGCATAAGTAGATGTATCACTTATATTTGATGTAGAGCTGAAGAAGCCAGATAGCAGGAAGTGCATGCTGACAATTACATCTACATAATGTTCAAGAACATATAAAACTAATCTATAATGATAGAAGTGAAAATATTGCTGGCTTAGTGAGGGAATTGATTGGAAAGGGGCACAGAAAACTTACTGGGGTGAGGGGCACATGTTTTATCTTGATTTGGCTGATGGTTTTACAGACTATTCATTTGTCAATATTCACTGAGATGTAAACTTAAGGTTTGTGCACTTTGTTGTATGTAAAAATCTGGTCTTTTCAATGACTTGCATTGACCCGTACCAATCTTGTCCAACCTGTGGCCTACAGACCACCTATAGCTCAGGACAGCTTTCAAAGGGCCCAACAGAAATTCATAAACCTTATTAGAAATTTATGATATTTGTTTGCATTTTTCTTTTAGCTCATCAGCTTTCATTAGTGTCAGTATGTTTTATGTGTGTGTGGACCAAGAAAATTATTCTTCCAGTGTGGCCCAGGGAAGCCCAAAGCGTGGACACCCTTGACCTATATAATCTAGCCTGACTTTGTCCCACTATAGCTCACCTCCTAATATTTGCACATTCATATATCGCAGACTTGTATAATTCTATGCTTTTATTGAATGCTCAAGTATGCTCTGACTTCAGAGCAAATGACAATTTTTACTTCTGTCTTTTTAATTAATTTATTTTATTAGATATCTAATTGGATTGCTTTCATGTCTGCTTCACGTCTTTGCACAACTGCCACCTTCTCAGTGAGGATCTCCATTACATCATTTAAAATTGCAATCTCTCTACTTCTCTTCTTCACTCTATTTTTATTTTCTTCTTTATTTTCCTTCAAAACAGTTACTAAATTCTGGAATTTCATGTGTTTTCTATTTTTCTTTGTATGTCCCACCAGGCTTCATGAGAGCAAGATTTCTGTCTGTTTTCTGTTCACTTCTGTTGCTCCAGTGCCTGGAAAAGTGCTTGGCATATATTAGGATTTAATTATACTTCTGAATAAATAAATTACATTGCAGACTTTCTTCAAGTGCCTGGGTAACTTTCCACATTTCACAATGAGGCACTCACACATCTCTTGTTGGTGGGCAGGGCACTGGCTACTGTGCCCTGAGGGCGGATGAGTCAGCATCTGCCAGGCTTTGCTCCTATGTGCTAACACTTGTTCTTCTCAGAGAATTTTCTATATGTTATTTTCTTTAGAGAAAGAAAACAAAAAACAAAGAAAACCCTCTACTTCTTTGCTGGGTGATAAATGCCACATTGCTCTGTATCATTTAGTCAGAAGTTGACAAAGCTTGGAAGGGATAACCCTTTCATCTATTTCCATCAATCCTCCCAACCTCCTTCTCTTTTTCTGAAATACTTGAAGTGTTTGGTTTCTGAGCCTCTTTAAAGTACTGCAGGACACATAGATTTACTTTTTGTATGCAGCTTCCTTCTCATATACTCTTATATATAGTGGTTTTCCTGTTTCTTAATTCTTATTTTCTAATAATAGTTTGAAACAGTACCATTCTTCCTTTATTTGTTGTTGTTTATTTTGTTTTCATCATGATTTCACTGAAGTCTTAGAAACATGTGAGAACCATGGGTGCTCAATCCATCATCTCAAACTAAAAATCTTTCTTGTATTTTCTGATCAGTCAGAAAACAGCCCTGGGTAATCTTTCACAACTATGAAGTTTATCCAATACTTGATATCACTTCTTTCTCTCTTGTTATCAAGAGTGATTTTGTCATATGCTTAAAGAGTGTATACGGGAAGTTATGTTGAGTGACAACTCTATGTTTTGCAAAACTACACAAATGTACTTTAGAGTAATCTAATCAGAGTACTAAACTCTTTGTGTGCTCAAACCACTAGAGTATTGATCTCTAATTTCTTACAAGGTTAGACTGCAGAAGAAGAGCAATCTTTTGGAATAAATGTATAGCTGTCAATGAAAAAGAAATTTTTGGAGATACCAAGAAATTGAATATCCTTGTTTTGATCATTATCTTGTTCTGATAAATTAAATAAAATCTTGCTTTGTTCAATGGCAGAAACAGTTTTTTGTTTGTTTGTTTGTTTGTTTGTTTGTTTTCCTAGCACACACACAAAACAAGGGTAATAAAACAATCCATGGAACCTGAGAGGGAAGGCTGTCTTTCAATAGAAGTCTTTCAAGTGGGCCTTGGAATGGCATAGTGGATTGTTAGGCAATATATAAGATTGCTTTGAGAGAAAATTCTTAAGAATAGCACAGATCTCTAACCCCTTCCAAATGTTAGCATCTGAAGTATTCCTGCCAGTGCAGATGGCCCATTAAAAAACATTCTTTACAGGAAGTGATATGGGCTGTTTACTAATCTGTTTTAGCTGAGTCATTAATTTGCTGTTTTAATCTAAAAAGAAGCAGATTTAAAGCCTCAATTATCTGATATGTAAAATCATAAGGTATTATTTCAAAGGTAAGTAGTAAATTTGAAAGATATACAAATTTAAAACTCTGTTGCAAAATGACTGTTCTATACATTACATTATTATCATCATTCTAATTTCAATGATTATATCTTACTATATAGATGGAATTATAATTTTTATATTAGTTATCCTGTTTTTGAGAAGAAGAGTTATTTATCTACCCTTCAATATTTATTCCATGTTAGTGATGAAATAAAATTCATATTTAATCTCTTCCAAAAGAACATACATATTTTCAGTAAGTTATGACTCTGGGGATATATTTATTTTTCTACACGTTATGATTTCTTTTCCTCTACTTTTAAGGTATCTTTAGGAAGCAAAGATCATGTTCATTTTCCTCCTAATATGAGTAAGTCAACAATACTGAAGCATTTAGCGAAATAGCATAAAAGGCAAGTTAGCAAGAGCCCAGCAAGAGAAGATCAATGCTCCAAAGCATCCCGTAATATTTTCTGAATGATTGACAAAGTACTCCTTTTCTACCAGTCCTGAGAAATCTTGGCACATGTGTAAAATGAGCTATACAATGGCAGATGAGTAAGAACTTATCAACTGTGTTTGTACTTTGGGTTATTCCCATTCACAAACCTGCTGTGGCCATCTCACAAGAATATCTTTTCAGAACATCGGGAAACCAACATAAATAACTCATCCCTAAGCAATATACCAAACCATTTTTTTTTTCGGGGGGTAGGGGTGTATGGCTTAATTATTTTAAAATAATGTTATCTCTTCCAGACTGTCATCTAGCAGAAATTAAAGGGTGTCCCAAAATTCACGCAAGATTTGAATTGTGCGTCATTTGTGCGGTAAAGTGTTGCTAACGGAAAAAAAAGACAGCGTGCCAGCTGACAGTTTAGAATTATTAAAAATGGAGCACTACACAAAAGAACAATATGTTTTCATTGTTGAGCAATGAAAATTTATAATTTTTAATTATAAACCTGTGTTTTCTATCAAAATTACTTCTTGCATGAATTTTGAGACATCCTTTATATAGTATGTAACCTTCTCAGGTAGGAACTAAAGTAATCTTCTTTTTCATAGAATAAAGAAGTAGACTATGGGGAAGCCGGGATGGCTCAGTGGGTTAAGGGCTCACTTTGCAGTGCCAGGGACTGAGGATCGAGTCCCAGCCCTGGCCTGTGTGGACCCATATGCTGAACTGGGGGGGCTCCCCCAGTTCAGTTCTCCCTCTGTCTCTGTATCTCTCTCTCTCTCTGTCAAAACCAATTTAAATAAATAAATAAATAAAATACCAATAAACAAAAAAAATGTTTAAAAAAAAAGTAGACTGATTACAATAAAGTTGCAGTATACTATTCATCAGCACTGAATCCCTGAATCCACAGAATAAAATTATCTGGAGGAGTTATTTCCAAATATTAAATTATGTGCTCAAGCATTCAGAATTAAAACAAAAAACAAGAAACAAACAAACAAAAAATATAGTCTTCAACCTGTGCAAAATAGTGCTAGTAGAATATATTTGTTTTATTTCTATTAAAAGAGACCAGCATTTTATAATGTAAAAAAGTAATCTCAGAACCACGAAAGCCTAAAATACTTAAGAGTGCAAAGGTTTTTTCTCAAATTAATAGACATTTTTTTTAGAAGTTGTATATTTATTCGGAATAACTGAGCAGAAAGTACAGTGCTCCTTAATAGTCCCTCAATACCCCAACCCCCACACCCTCTTTCCCTTTGTATTAACACCTTGCATTAGTATGGTACATTTGTTACCATTAATGAGCCTATATTGATATGTTACTATTAACAAAAATACATAGTTCACATTAGGGTTCACTCTGTGTTATACATTCTATAGATTTCGAATATGTATAATGACACTAGTCTTAGTTTGTTCAGGCTCTTATAACAAAATACTATAGTTTGGGTGTCTTACAAAAAATATAAAACTCTCAGTTCTGGAAGCTGGAAGTCCAAGATTCAGGTGCTAGTGGATATGGTGTCTGGTGAAGACCTTCTTTCTGATTCATGGATGCTGGAAGATGTGAGGAAGCTCTCAGAAATTATATTTTTTAATAGGTGCCCTAATTCATAACTCTCATGACCTAATTACCTCCCTAATGCCCACCATCAAATATTATCCCTTAGAGATTTAATTTCAGTATATGGATTTTGAGGCAACACGAACATTTAATGTACAGCAACATATATCTACTGTTATGGTATTATGCAAAATAGTTTCAGTGCCCTCAAAATCTCCTGGTTCCACCTAGTCTTTTCTTCTTCTTTCCTCTTTGTTGACCTCAACTTCCAGAACCACTGATTATTTTATTGTCTGCATAATTTTATCTTTTCCAGAATGTCATTTAGAAATTATGTAGTATGTATCCTATTCAGATAGACTTCTTTCATTTAGACTCATTAGTTTAAGATTTTTCTATGTTTTTTCATTTTTAAGAGCTCCTTTATGTCTGAATAATATTTCACATACAGTTGTACCACAGTTTATTTACTTGTTGAGGACATGCTAATTGCTTCTACATTTTGGCAATTATGAATGAAGTTACTATGAACCTTCATGTACCAGTTTTTGCGTGGAAATCAGCTTTCAATACATTTGGATAAATACCATAGAGCATAATAATTGCTTAATCATGTAGTAAAAGTATGCTTAGTTTTACAAAAAATTTGCCAATCTATCTTACAAAGTTGTATTGTTTTGCAACCCACTGATTATAAAATGAGAGTCTCTTGCTCTACATTATTATTAGCATTTAGTTTTGTCTTTGGTTTGAATTTTGACCATTCTAATATATGTATAATGACATCTTTTTTTTTTTTTGCTATTTCTAGTAATATTTGATGTTGATCATTATTTTATTTTTTTCATATGCTTATTTTTCATCTACATCTCTACTTCGGCCAGGTATCTGTTCAGATGTTTTGACATTTTTTTTTTTAATGAAGTGTTTTTCTTTTTTAATGTTGAGCTTTAAGAGTTCTTGGCATATTTTGGACAACTTTTTTTTTTTTTCTATCAAATATGTGTTTTGCAAATATGTTTTGTCAGTCTTCCGTGGCATGTCTTTTCATTTTCTTAACAATATATTTCACAAAACATAAGTTTTCTTAAATTTTAACCAAGTCTAACATTTGTTTTTTCTCTTCTAGGTTATACTTTCCAGGGATTTATATAGTTATCACAAAAAGAGTACTTAACACTGTTAAATAAATCAACAAATGTTAAATTTTACTGCCATATTTATTTCTTTAATATTTCTGAAACTAAATCATTTCTTTAAGTGATCTGTCATATTTTCCAATTTAATTTCTTAATATGTCTAACCTAGAATTCTAAATAGTCCTTTTACCTCCAGACTTTTCTCCTTCCCTCTATTCCCCTTTTGCTGGTAGTGTGATAGTTCTAAAAGTATTTGTATAGCTCTTTATTGCTTATCCTTTGGCACATTATCATTGTCTATAACTTCAAATCCAAGTTCCATGACGAAAGGGAATTATTTTTTCCTAGCTATTCTTACCTTTCTCTGGAAATTCATGTCCCCACATTGTATGCTCTAGACATAGTAAACTATTTTCAAATATCTGTATAAATTATGCTCTCTCACCACTGAAGCATACTTCACATTTTCCTTTAGTACACCCTCAAAGCATCTCTTTCTATCTCACGTGTAGTGAGAGGCACCCCTGAAAAACACAGCTCCCATAGCCTAAGAATGCAAGTTGCATCTATAAACAATGAAGTAGAGATCAAAAAGTGATGTTTGCCTAAATCATAGGCTCATAAGAGAAAGGCCTATGACTAACCCAGATCTTTTGGTTACAAGTCTTATTCTCATTCTTGAATACAAAAACAAAAACAAAAAAACTATCCTGTGAAACCTTTGATCTTTACAGTTGGATGCTGTGAATGTGAGCAAATATTTCTAAATTAATTTTGTTTAAGATTGCTGTAAAATTGAATGCACATAATCCGTTACAAAATTGTTGTGAAGGTTAGATTACATAATTGTTATAAAAATTTTGTTCTATCTTCTAAGTGTATTATACTTTCCTGTTCTATCTTCTAGGTGTTTTATAATTTCTTGTTATAAAAACTTTGTTATAAACTTATATAACTTCAAAAAGTTATCCAAAATATATGAAGAAATCTTAAAGCTCAACATTAAGAAAGCAAAACAATTAAAAAATGTCAAAATATCTGAGCAGATACCTGACTAAAGGGCATATATAGATGGAAAATAAGCATATGAAAATAAATATATAAGATAAAATATTCAAGAGGCTAGATATATAAGATACAAATACTTTCCAGTAATTTTTATGTACTTCAAAGGTTGATATTTTAAGAAGGAAGGATTGAAATATTATTTACTAAGCCCATGTCATATGCTTTGAAATAGGTTGATTAAATTTTATTATCACAAGAGCACTTTGAGAAACTGCCATCATTCCCAATGTTGTAGAAGCTGTGATGCGACACCCAAATGTCCCCATCTGCTTGAAGTGCTGTCCAGAAATGAACCCCTCAGCTGCCAGACCTCACCTAAGGTCAAAAGCCCTTCACTGCTCATATCAAATGGATTTTTAAATTTGGGATTATAAAGACCCATAACTCATCCTAACTTCATTTCACTCTAAAGCATCACCCTATCGTTAGAGCACTCTGTCAGGTCATCTGTGGAACCTATTGATAGTATACCAGAGCTTAATGTGTCTTTCTGTCTATTCATGCTTCCTTCCCTTCCCTTTCATGCCTATTGATGCCAAGAGAACTCACTGATAACACCCCTTTGTGCTATTTTGAAGCCTGCTTCTCTGCAACAGCCATGACTCAAAAGAGCAAAGAAAAAATATCCAAGGGGCTGAAGAATGTTTCTCATAGCCTCCAAAACCAGACATGCTAGTGGTGTTTCTTTCTTCAGCCCTTTCTGATGATAACCCCTTGGGAGTTCCCAGTCCCTACCATGTATTAACTAACAAGTTCTGAGCACAGCCTGTGTTTCACTCCTCAGGACATCGTAGCTCTCTAAATGCACACTTGTGCGCATGGTCTGTAAATTCCAGCACATGCTCACTCCTCTTCTGTGCTTTGTTATTCTCCAGTTTAAGGCTGAATACTGTCCTGCAACCCAGTTTAGGTCACAAGCTGTCAGAAAGCAGAGTTTTTGTTTTTAATTGTTAAATTTATGGGGGTGACATTGGTTGGTAAAAATTGTATAGGTTCCAGGAGTTTTTATTTTTTCTGCTTTCTTTGGACTTTAAGGATAGAGTACATAGAGAGAGGACTGAAAGACCATTGGCTATTTTCAAAGATATCCTCATACTGCACCTATTTTATTCTTTTTTTTTCCAGATTTATTTCTATTGTTTTTGACAGAGAGAGAAAGAGAGAGATACAGAGACAGAGAGAAGGGGGAAGACCCAGAACAGTTTCCATAGTTGCACATCATCGTATTTTCCACATAGTTTCATTCCATAGGTGGGCTTGGCACTGCACAGGGCAGGAACTGGGCCGGGGTCTCACCACAGTGAGAACCGAACTGGGGGCACTCCCCAGTTCAGCATATGGGTCTGCATGGGCCAGGGCTGGTATTCGATCCTCAGTCCCTGAGGCAGCAAAGTGAGCGCTTAACCCACTGAGTCATCCTGGCTTCCCCTATTTTATTGTTAAACATCATTTTGTCTCATATTTTTTAATTTGGTCACTTTTCTCTTTCTTTGGCCGTACCTGTTTCCAGCCTTAAAACCATCTAGAGACAGCAGTTTGATTGACTTTCTTTAGTGGCTCTATATCTCTTTTTGTTATAAAATGCCTTTGGTCCTTTGCTGCATTTCCCCACCTGACTGTCTAATAGTTACTAGCACATCTTCAATGCAAGGCTAATAAATAAAAAGTAATGTTTTCTTCCCCAAGCTCTATGGTGATAGAACATTACTCAAAGAGGTACTAAGAGGATCAATCTAAGTTAATTGCAGTGAGTAAAAGTGTATCATTAGAAACACAAAGCCATTTTGCACTGCTAATATAATAAATAATAGAAAAATCATCCAGCCATAGGTCCTTTTTTATTCCCCTTAAAAACATTTCTAAATTGTCCTTCACCCAGAGCTAATATATATAGTAAAAAGTAAATTAATTAAAAATATCAGGGGAAGCCGGGATGGCTCAGTGGGTTAGGCGCTCACTTAGAAGCCCCGAGGACCGAGGATCGAATCCCCGCCCTGGCCCGTGCAGACCCATATGCTGAACTGGGGAGTGCCCCCAGTTCAGTTCTCACCGGGGTGAGACCCCGGCCCAGTTCCTGCCCTGTGCAGCCCCTCCCACCTGTGAAATGAAACTATGTGGAAAAACCAATGATGTACAACTATGGAGACTGTTCTTGGCCCTCCCCCTTCTCTCTGTCTCTGACTGTATCTCTCTCTCTCTCTGTCAAAAACAATAAATAAAGCTTTAAAAAAATATATCAGATACAATGAAGTTGGCAACTGTGCCTTAATAAATATATGCTGGGGGGAAATATGCTTAATTGACAGCTCTGGAAAAACAAGCACCATTGCTCCAGGAACAGATACAGTGTGAAATGTTCCTACGAGTATACAAGCTTCTCTTATTGCGTCCCTCTGGACAGCCTGGTTTTGCCATATGAAAAGGTAATTAAATCTTTAGTTTGTGCATGGCTGAGAACAAGGCATGTGCTGAGTCCCCGTTAAGGCAGGCATTAGGTTTGTTTTGTTTTGCTTTGTTTTACAAATTTTATTATTATTATTATTATTATTCCTCTGCCATAAAATCTGTGAACTGATATATTGCTTTTCCTAAAAGTGTCACTCAACCAGAGAGTGTTTCTCAGTCCTGCAACACAATTTAAAGAACTCTTACTGATGAAATAAGTAAGAATATAGGACAAGTGGTCTCACCCATTTAAATTAAAGGCATAATAGTCTTAGCCTTAAAAATCACAACCACTTCATTTCTCCCAAAGGTTCTTGTGATGAGCCACGTGGTTTATAATCCAGACAGGCAGATGGCTGCTAGAGTTCAAGACAAATCTTCATTTCTCTAGGAGACGAAAAATCAAGACAAGGGAGTAGGTGCTAAATGGAAGAATTATTCAGCACACTGACCAGGAAGAGGGTCTGGGAAGTTATTATGAAGGAACCACTGTTCAGTGCACTGTAGTAGAAAAAGAAAGTAAACAAGATAATATGTGATGTTAGTAGCAAGAGAAAAGAAAATGATCAGATATTGTTCTTTATGCTGCAGCTTTGTATTCTTTCCATAGCAATCTCACAGATCTATGGTTTCTATGTTCCAGAAAAAATTTATTGCCATGAGGCAGATGGTTGATATGATGTCTACCACCAAAATAACTATACCTTAAAAGTCTTAAGAGGAAAAATATAGGTTTTTCTGACAGATGGGAGGTTGATTAGAAAAAAAAGTATACTACTATCTAAGATTAATTATTTTGTTCATGCATTTAAAAGTATCCTGGCACACTAACCGGTAAAATACACTATGTTTAACCACTATGACATCTAAAAAAAGACCATTATATTCCATTTTAGAGATGAGAAAACAGGCTCAATGAGATTCATTAAGTAGCTTGACAAAGTCACAGAACTAGTAATTTTCATCAGCATATTTATTTGTATTTGTGTTTGTTTGTAATAAGCAATGAGTTATAACTATTATATGTATTTTAAAGATAGGGAAAATTGAATAGATATAAATATATATCAGACAAAACTGTGATACATATACCAAATTATTATGTTAGCTGAAATAAAATGTATGCTCTTTTATTCTTGGAAAAGTAGCTGGGACATTAGAGAGAGAGACTAAACAAGTACCTTGTGATCTTACTTATATATGGAATCTAAAAATGTGTTTTCAAAGACTCTTAGGTCATGTCAAAAAGAATTCATTCATCAAAAGCTAGTTTGAACAGATTCTACTGGAAGAAAATAGGAACATTTAAGTATTAAAAACCCTAATAACTAAAATGGATTAAAGTACATCAAATATGTTTAAATCCATGATTATATGAAGATAACAATACAAAAAAATAAAACTAACCTGTCACTGTAGAAAGAGTCTAGGGAGCATGGTTATTAGTTTGCAAACTATTCAGTAAAGTAAAATAATTGATCATTTATCCTATACTTTAGTATAGTCTCTACCTTTAGCAGTCCAATATCAGCTCAGGAAAGCTTCTGTTCATAGAAAATTTCCAGGTAATAAATTGATGGAGAAATAATAGAATTGGAATATCATCCATTTGTAACCCTTAATGAACCTAAGAATCTAGGCATTGAGCATCAACTCTTAACATTCTGTAAAGAGAAGCATCCAGGCATTATGTACATTATATTAAAGGGACAGAAAACTTTGTGAAAGTTACCTTATCAAAATTTTTTGAACTTGAATTTGATCACATTGCTAGATTCAATGTGATCAACCAAGGACAACAGAATCAGCTACACTGTGGTGCATCAATTAATAAATCAACTTTTGGAAAATTTTATAGGAAAAATGAGGCAATATTTTTAATATGACTTACAAGGAAAAACAAGAGAATGATAAAGTTTAAATATAAATATTTAAGAAGTATTAAAATTAATTATAATATGTTCATGTTTTTAAACCCTCATTCAAAGTATTTATACCCACCAATTTCTACCCACACAGATGGCCAGACACACATATGTGTATGTATAAACACATACATAAATATATATTCATATATTTTCTCTGTATATGTGTGTATGTGTATAGTATAGAGTTATATCTCTACATCCACCTATTTAGCTAGCAAGCTATCATCTGTCCATCTAGAGCGTGAGAAAGAGAAAGAAGAGATGGGATACAGAGAAAAAACAAATAAAGAGAATTGTGGCATTTATGAGATATTTCATTTATAAGGGGAGCTGGCTATATAATGATTTTGAGGAATTATTGTTTCAAATTTTTAGGTATGGTAATGGTGTCTTGATTATGATTAAAAGTCATTATCAGCTAGGTAGTTAGCTAAATAGGTGATACATAGATAGACAGACAGACAAATAGATGATAGATAGATAATAGATAAATAAACGATAAATAAATTAAAAAACTTATGGATTAAATAATATGATATCTAGTAGGTGGGAGAATAAATGGGCATTGCAGTCTTTCTTCGCTGGGGTTGATTTTGTCCCCCATTGGACAAATGGCAAAGTCTGGAGATATTTCTGTTTGTCATGACTGGGAGCAGGAACTATTGCCATCTAGAAGTAGAGGCTAGGGATACTACTGAACATGTTAAAATATACAAGATATTTTTTTCTTTTTTTTAAATATATATTTTATTTATTTATTTATTTTGACAGAGGAGAGAGAGAGACAGAGAGAGATACAGAGACAGAAAGAGAACTGAACTAGGAGCTGCCAGTTCAGCATATGGATCCTCACGGGCCGGGGCCGGGATTCGATCCTCGGTCCCCGGGTCTGCAAAGTGAGCGCCTAACCCACTGAGCCATCCCGGCTTCCCCAATATAATTTTTTCTATCCCACACATGTAAAGAATTATTCAGTTTAAAATGTTAGTACTACCAAGGTTAAGAAACTATACCTTTCAGAAAAAATAATTTGTTTATTTTGTATATGCTTCAACATAATAAAATGTAAAAATACATTAAATAAATAGGTGATTTGGGCGGGAGGGTCTTAATCATGTCAGATAATGATAATTGAGAAGGAGGTGTTTAAATAGAACCAATAGGATTACCCTTCAGGAAAACTCAGTCATAGAAATGTGCCAGTTATGCACTCAATTTAAGATGATATACTAATCAAACTGTAAACATTGTCTTTATTTCTAAGTAAAGACTCAAGCTAAAAAAGTTATTTTAGGCTAGAGAAATTTGTCTGAATTAGAAGTAGCAGTCCCTATAATAAATAAACCTAATAAATAAAAATCTGGAATTTAACATGAGATGTTTTAGAGAGTAATAATTCACTTAATTAAACATGTCTTTCTCTGTATATTTCTTTAAATAAAAATCTCTATTGCATTAATTTGAATTGATTTACAGATATTTGAAAAAGAATGCAAATTCTTTCAAATAAAGTGTGAATAATGTGTGATAGAACACTAGGTTAAAAATGTGCTTGGTTATGTACTTAAAATGTTCAGTAAAAAAACAGTTGGATACATTCCAGAGAATTCTCTAGTTATAAGCTACTTCATAGTTGATCCTCTAGTCATGTAAAACTTTTAAAATGCAAAGTTTAGTCAATTAGATGTCTTCCATGTCAATTAAAGGCTCTAGAAAAGAGAAACAACCTAGAACATTTAATAAGACAGCAACAATAAAAAAGTCAATATTTAGTTATATGCCAAAGAAGATGGCATGAGTCATGTTTCTCTATTCTGATATGATAGTGATATGGAAGAGAAAAAGGAGAGATCCTACACATTTTTTTAAAAGAAAATATGTCCTACTACTTTTAAAAAAGAGATTTAATTGGCAGATGGAGAGCCCCATGATAACAATGACAATTAGATCATTATTGGTGAGACTTTGCCCTGATAAGACACATATCTCAGCAAAAATGATTATGCACAAGAACTTAGCACAGTATCTTAAGATACCATGTGTCAGTAAACTCTGCAAAAAAAAAAAAAAAGATTTATCCATGTCATAAACATTTACTGAGCCCTTCTATGTGTCAGGAGTAGTTTGTCTTTTCAAAACTTACAGTGATGGAAAGAGAAAATAAACCACTTAAACGTATGTAATATCAAATAGTGATAATTTTCCCCAAGAACTTTAAGCCATTAAGAGAAATTAGCAATAAAAAATACAAAGTGACTGAGGATGTTATTTATGATAGAATATTGAGGAATTGATATTTCAGTTATGGGAGAAAACAGTCATTGTGAAGAGAGAACTTTCAGGCAGATGACAAGAGTGAGACGCTGAAGTAGGAGTTTACCAAGAGAGTAAAGAGGCCAGTATGTCCAAGGCACTGTGAGAAGAAAGTGGAAAAACTGTGCTGAGATCATCATATGAAGCAAAATAAGTCACACAGAAAAAATCAAGAACCAGAGGACTTTACTAATATGTAGAATATAAAACCGAAAGCAACAAAGAGACAAAAATTCACAGACACAGTCAACAGTTTAGTGATTACCTGAAGGTAAAAGAGGAGGGAGGTGGGAATGAGGGTTGGGGAGTTAAATATAAGGTGATAGAAAGAAAGCTGGCTCTGGGTGGTGAGCAAAACACATAGGCAATGTATTTTAGAATTATACCCCTGGAACCAATGTTGACCAACCAATGTCATCCCAATAAATTTAAAAACTTAAAAAAAATAAGGAAAAGAAGTATCCAGAGGCTTTGGATTTTACTCTAAGAATATAATGTGAGCTACAAAATGGTTGAGAGCCAGAGGGCATCATTATCTGATTTGGCTGTAAAGGGGTCACTGACATCTGTGCACCGAATGAATTCTCTTAGGGCAGGGGTGGTGAACCTTTTGGCGACTGAGTGCCAAAGTTTATGAAATAAGAGCAAGGTGACCAGACCTCCCACTTTTGGCGGGACAGTCCCGTATTTTAACAATTTGTCCTACGTCCCGCGGTGTTTTAAAAAAGTCCTGATTTTTGGAAAGAATGCACGATGAGTTAGGGAACAGCAGGAGAACGGGAAGGGAATATACGGTTTTCGGCGGCCATGTGGCTATTTCACCAGGATATGAGTTTTATATTATTTTTGATAATTTTATAATGTTAAACTTTAATAATAACAAATAATTGTTGAGAACTCATCATCGAGAACTGCTTATCAAAGTTCGCATTGTTGATCAGTTGTTAGAATTTGACCACCATTATTTGGACTTAATGAAAAATGGCATTTTTTGGCATAGGCAACGACAAAAGCATTTTGTAACTGTCTCTCAGATGATACACATCGTACTGAGTGCTAGTGCTAGTTAAATAAGTGATGTCAACAAATCAGCTATTCAGATGATTTAGGTAAGTAATTTACTTATTTCATAAATACATAAATTTTCTTGATTTTAGCAGACAATAGTCGTATTATTTATATTTTATAGTGGCGGCAAAAAGTCTAGCGCCAGCCTTGAAAGTGACGCTTACGACTTAACGTTACGGCTGATTCAGAGGAAAAATAATACAAGTTAGTACTGTTATTATTTAGAAAGAAATATAGGATTACAATTAAAATAATTTTTAAAATATAGTTACTTTATAACAATCAAATTAATTTAATTTATAAACTAACAACAAAATATGTTCATGTAATTATGTACCTACTTACTGTGTTTTTAAGCAATATGTATATAATAATTTATAATACAATTTTAAATTATTTTTTTTAGATTTTTAACATAATGAGTAAGAAAAGAGGATGCAAATTCAACGATGATCTAAGAAGTGAATTTCCTTTTATTAAAAAACCCAAAAGCGATTACATGGTAAAATGTGAGAAATGTAATGGTGAATTTTCTATTTTGCACGGCGGGAAGAATGATATTTCAAAGCACTTGGAGACACAGAAACATAAAAGATATTTAAATACTGCTACATATTCCTCCAAAATACAGGAATTTTTTCGGAAAACAACTTACGGAGATGTAGAAAAGAAATTAGCATTAGCAGAAGGACTTATGTCTTTTCATGCTATTAATCACAATCATTCCTTCAGATCTATGGACTGTACATCACAAGTTGTCAAAAAGTTATTCAACAAAAAAATTGCCTATGCTAGAACAAAATCTGAGGCAATTGTGTGCAATGTGCTTTCCCCATATGCATTTTCAGAATTAAACAAAAATCTAGAAAAAATTAATTTTATATCCATATATTCTGACGCATCTAATCATAAGGATATAAAGTTATTTCCAACCATTATTAGATTTTTTGATTCAGAAACTGGAATAAAAATTAGAATTTTAGATTTTGTTTCTTTGCCCGGTGAAACTTCTGAAATAATTTTCAGTTCCATTATTAATATTTTGGAAGAAAACAATTTAAAACATAAAATGATTGCATATTGTGCAGACAACACGAACACCAATTTTGGAGGGAAAGTGAAAAGAGGTACAAATAATATTTTTTATAAATTAAACAAAAACCTTAATCAAAACATTATTGGGGGGAAGCCGGGATGGCTCAGTGAGTTAAGCGCTCACTTTGCAGCGCCGGGGACTGAGGATCGAGTCCCGGCCCTTGCCCGTGTGGAACCATGTGCTGAACTGGGGAGTTCCCCCAGTTCAGTTCTCTCTCTCTGTCTCTGTATCTCTCTCTCTCTGTCAAAAAATTAATAAAATAAATAAATAAAAACTTAAAAGAAAAACAGAAACAAAAAAAAAACATTATTGGTGTTGGTTGTGCAGCACACATATACATAAAGCCATTCAAACAGCTGCTGACTTGTTGCCCGTAGATGTGGAAAATATTGTTATTAAAATATATTCTTATTTCCATATATACACTGTGCGCATTGAAATGCTTAAAGAATTTTGTGAAACTATGGCAGTCGAATATCAGAAAATACTTGGATACAGTAAAACGCGCTGGTTAGCTCTTTTGCCAGCTGTCGAAAGAATTTTGAAAATACACGATCCTTGGAAATCCTACTTTCTATCACAGGATAAATGTCCTAGAATTTTAGAAGAGTTTTTTGAAAAAGAATCTTCAAAAATTTGGCTAGAGTTTGTACACAATCAAGCAGCTCTTTTTCAAAATGCTATAAAACTTACTGAAGGTGACAAAATTTCAGTAATCGAAGTAGCAAATGAAGTTAATAATTAAAAATTTCAGTGTCAAGAGCGATTAGAAAATAATTTTCTTCCGTTAACTATCTGTAATAGTATAAGCCAGCTAGAAGAACAAGGTGCAATAAATCGTGCAGATATCATGAATCACGTTAAAAAGTTCTATAGTAACTGCATAGATTATTTAGAAGAATGGACGGTACATTGCAATGATATTGAACATTTTTATTGGGTTACATTAAAACAAGAACTTAATTGGAATGTTGTGCAAAAATCATTCAATCATATTACTCAAAATTTCCCATAATGTTTTTGAAAATGATCTTTTTAATGAGGTATCATTATTAAAAAAAGTATTGATAAGGGAAAGGTTAAATCTTGGGCATCAGAAGAAATCACAATAGAGAACAAATGGTTAGAAATATTTCATCATTTGAAACAAACCATGCTCCATACAGTAATGCACTAAAAATTGTGGAATACGCGCTGCCCTTACCAGGAACTAATGCTGCGACTGAATGCATTTTTTCTATGGTAAATAAAGTGTGGACATCAGAAAAATCACAATTAGGTGTTGAAACTTTGAAAGCCATTTTATGTGTGAAATATAATTTAACAAATTCTTGTGAAAAATTTCATGACCTTTTAAACAACGACAGTGATCTACTAAAAAAAATTCACTCAAATGACAAATATGCCAAAGAATAAAATAATACTATACATAATTTTTTTATGTATTATATTTGTAAATTGTACTTATGTTGAAATTTAAAAATATACTACAATACTATTTTTGCATTCTATGAAAATTTTTGTTGCTCCATATAAACCAAATTTTTAATCAAGAACCCCCTCTCCCCCGGTCAATGGTGTCCCGCTTTACCAATGTTAAAATCTGGTCACCTTAAATAAGAGTATACTCGCTCGACTCGTGTGCCAACCCATTGAGTGAGATAGAGGTATCGATTATTTTTATGTATATAAGAGGCATAGGATGTTTTTATAACAAAAACAATAATTTTTAAATGCTATTCACAATTATTTGTTTTGAAGTTTAAATATTTTATTAGAGTGCATAACAAAGGTAATTACATAAATTAAATACCATAGAAAATCTCCATCAGTCATTTATTACATTTTTATTCGGTGTAGAATAACATGATATTATAATAACATTATAATTTATATAAAACAAAAAGGAAAAAAACATGTGACAGAATTAAATTATAATAATAAACATTAGTAGTCAAATGCAATGAGTACCCATGAAAATTAAAGAATTCTCTATCATTGTTAGTGTGATTTCTGTTGTTGTCCAGAAGAAGACAGATTAATCACATCAGGTTTATATTTTGTTGTTTTTAACATTATACAAGCTGCACTTGAGGCATCAGTTAAATTACTCCTAAAATCGGACTTGACTAGGTTCATAATTGAAAATAATGATTCACATGAGTAAGTAGAGGAAAATATCGAGAGTATTGCCACTGCTACATTTTTCAGACACTGAAAATTTTCAGGCAAGGAATTCCATGTTTTCAGAACTTCATTTTCTGCATTGTTCAGCGTT